>JANHFR010003776.1:339800-351251 GCA_032468015.1 Mimophis mahfalensis
ATGTCATTATTATATTTGAATTCAGCATGTGAAATACATTAAGAAATGGCACATTTCATTTCCGCAACTAAAAAAATCAAAAATTTGTAGAACAGTGATATTATACAGAGGAATACTGTCACAAAACATTTTTGAAACTTTGACCTAACTACATCTCCTTTGCCTTTTCTAAAATACGAGAGCGCAAGTCCAATTAACAATACTTCGCTAGACTTCTGTGGCTAGGAATTCCCAGTGGCGTTTTCCAATTTAGACTGTATCTGTTATATTACTGGTATTATTTTCACAGAAAGACTATAAAATCATAATACAGGACATTCAGATTCTCCATTAAATTCTCCCCATCCCCAAACCCTGGAGCTAATACAAATTGTAGAAAGTACACAGGCACAAATCCAATATACCTGACACCCTGCTGTAACCCTATGCTAATTATTGTTGTATTCCTCATTTATAAAAAATTTTGTGAAGAAGTGGATGGGACAATTTCATCTTTTATCTTCATCTTAAGGACTTGTGAGTTAGGTTAGAATACAAGTAGTCCTTGTATATATAGTTTGTTTAGTGACCATTCAAAGTTATAATGGCACTGGAAAAAGTGACTTATGACCGGTGCAGCCTCCCCATGGTTACGTGATTTACATTCGGATGCTTGACAACTGACTCACACTTTTGATGGTTGCAATGTCCCAAAGTCATGTGATTTTTTGTGACCCTCTGACAAGCAAAGTCAATGGGAAAAGCAGATTCACTTGACCATGTTACTAATTTAACAATTGCAGGGATTCACTTAACAAATGTGGCAAGAAAAATCACAACACAGGGCAAAACTCAGATAACAAATTTCTCACTTAACAACAAAAATTTGGGTTGAATTATGGTCGTAAGTTACCTGCAATTACAATACTGGTCCAAAGCCATTCAATGAGTCTGAAATTGAGCTTACTTCTCTCCACATTCAATTTTTTTTTTGCCACTGCCACTAAGGGAACTGCTTTGTGCATGCTCAGGTGATTTCTTCTCTATTGATATACACAGCTGGCAGGATTTACCAGGATTTTTCCAAACTCCATTTGGACTTGAGACCTGATTTACCCAACTACGAATTTCCTTCTCTTTGATTCAAAATAGATCTACGCTTCTCCAGATATTCTTCAATGGCAGTTCCCAGCATCCCTTACTTCAGCATTGCACACAATAAATAAATAAAGCTTTCCTTTCTCACCACTTCCAACTTACCCCTTTTTTTCCAGCCATACTTCAGGATGAAACTCTAGCTTCTCATACTTCAAAAGCTTTTCTGGTAATAACGATTGAAGGGATTTCAATATTTTTGGTATGAAGCATGCCCCTTTCTGTTTTAAAAAAATCAAGAGCAAAGAGTTTTAACAGGCATCAAATCTCCAAGCGCACTGGTACCCATTGACACTCTAACCCTGTCCAAGCTCTGTCCTCTTGTCACAACAACTTTGTGCAATTGTTGTTTTATGTCTTGTCAAGTAACATGCTGATTATATTGGCTTCCCACAGTCTTAAAAGAATGATTGAAACTAGGTCAACAGTGGAAGTGAATTCTTCAGCACTAGTGATGATGAATTGTATCTGCATGCTGTTTGGCTTTGTGATGAAGTGAAGGACACAGGATAAAGCTGTTACTGGTTTTTAGAATGATAACATCAATCAGCAGCGTTATTTGCTATTTTAACTCAGAGAAAAGAACAAACTGTCATGCACATGAAATATGGAAATAGAGATTGAAATGATATGTGGCATCTTTTGGCTTTTGTAAATCAAGCAAGTTAGAAAAATGGCAGGTTTCACAATGGGGGAAATGGGGGGCTGTTTACACAATCCTCTTAAATGGGGTCTATGTTTTTAGTCCTGGAATAAAACTTTAAAAGAATTAAATTGCATTTTCTAAAAACTTAGAATGCCAACATCAAGTTTGAATTTTTGACATTGGCCAAGAACCTTGCTTAGTACTTAAATGGGAGACTACCAAGAAATTGTAGGGATTAGCTAGTTGAAAATAACATTCCAGAAAAGATTCCATAGTAAATTTCTTCTGTATTATTCAAATTGATCTGCATTGATCTATATGTGCACCCCTGGTTTTCAGTTTTTGTCCCTGAGCGGAGTCTAGAATCTTACGTTGAATTACGATAACTAATAAATGGCTACTGGTACATTTTACAGTTCCGGTAGTGGAAGCTAATAATCCTGACTATGCCATTAAATAAACAAGTGATCTCACCAAAGCCAGCAAAAAACATTAATGTAATCAAGATAAGACATAGGATGAAAAATAAAAGGATAAGAAATCTGAAATGCTACACAGGAAAATACTAGAGCTGGCTTTTTCCCCCCTGAAAATGATTTAACTTTTTTGTGAAAGAGATGCTTATTGAATTTAAAGTGACTGCTTATTATTGAAGAAATATTTAGCAGCAGCAGGCACACAGGATTTTAACTTCTACTTCAGGTAGCTTTAAGGGAGCCCTGTTGGATGGGACCAAGAGCTCATGTTGTCCAGCCTCCTGGGTCCCACAATTGCCATCTGGATGTATTCAGGGACTGCCATGGGGATGGACTGAAAGGAATGTACCCTTCTTGTTGATCCCTAGCATTTTGTTTTCAGACAACTAATTATCAGGCTCACCGTGTTTATAATTGAATTCTAACCCCACACTTATTGCAGCAAAACAAGCAATAGCTCTTGAAATGCTGTAGGTAATGTGTTCCTATTGACTTCATGTGATCTGGGAATTTGAATCAGTAATTATCTACTGGGCACAAGGTTTCTAAAATATCCTTATCTCCTGCCTTGACTGTGTCTCTCCCTCTAGCAGAATAGGGCTATATAATACAAATGAGAAAGCTGTTTATATTAAGGAGGTTAAGCAAAGAGAGCTAAAAGATGTTTAGAGACACTACTGAAATCAATCTTCTTTTTTTTTCTCAAAAGAAACAAGGCCCTAGTGTAGACTGTTCCAGAAAAATGCTAACTGTAAAAATAAGGCTTTTCTGTAAGGTAGCAGTACAGATACCATATTTGAAGTAAATGGTTATGAAGGAATACTGCTGCATGACCCTAATGAAAGACTGCCAAGAGAAAATCAGGCAACAACAAAGTTTTGAAATAACAAACACTGGAAATGCAAAGCTTCAATTGCATTTTAATGTTAATTAAATTAAATGGTTTGTTTAACAATTGTTGAACACATTTTTCTTAAAATATTTGCTTTGATGCTGCTTCATTAAAGCACAAATAAGAAAAGTTTAACTGTTTTAATATTGCTCCCTCACTATGAACTGATATGGTAAAGATAGTTCAGCATTTTGAATGGCCTCAATTTTCCCATCCTGTATTGGTAATATCACCATTGTTCATCAGTGGTGATATATTGGGATAATTTAATTTCAAGGCAAGAATCTTTCAAGGACACTCACTATGACCACTACTGTTTCTCATTGCACTGATGCATCTCAACAATTTTGAACAAGTCAGATCAACAAGATCAGCTTGTTTATCTTCAAGGCCACAGCAGCTGGCTTTGGTATGAGGTGGCCTAGCTACAGGGGGCTGGGTTGTATTCTATATTTCAAAGTTTTCCTGCTCTGAGACCTCAGAGCTTGCTTGAAACTGGTTGCATTCAGTTTGTTCCTAGTAAAAGTACTTTTCTCTGAATCTATGGAGTAAGGATTCTTCTTTCCTGGAAATTGATCAAAGGCAGCATTGACCCCTGTCAAATATTTTTCTCACCAGGCTTTCTCACCTGCTTTACACAGACCATCTGAAGTTGTATAGAAAAAACATCCATATAAAATAGCATCACTGCTCAACACTGTATATATAGCCATGATTCTGCAATGGACTTGACAAATGTGCCACCCATTTACCATCAGTGGGAAAAACAAAACTGAAAGAATCAAGATATCCAAAGAAATAACATCAAAAATCTGGATGAAGTCAATCTGTCAATTACTTTAGGAGCCTTCAGATGACATCAAGAAGACTGAAGTCAAGAGGAAGATTGGAAGTTAATACTTCATGAAAGTGAACAAGATTTTAAAGTCAAAATTGTGTGGAGGAAATTTCATGAAAGTTATTAACTGGGCAATTCCAGTCATTAGATACACACTGAAATAGTGGTTTGGACTCAAGCAGAACTAAAGGCCCTGCATAGGAAGATCAAAAAAATAATGACAATGAATCATGCCTTTCATTCTCTCAGTGATGTTGACAGACTATTACAAGGAAAATGGATGGACTGTTGCAAGTACCTCAGATGGCTGAAGAAGAAAAAGGGCATTAGAGGAATATTTGAAGAATAATGAAGAACATACACCAGCGCTAGTATACCATGAGGGCTTACTTGAGAGACCAAACTTCCTTACAAGAAAGATCAAATGAAGAATAAAAAAGAGACGAGGTAAGACGAAGTATTACATGGCCAGTACATTAAAAACAAAAACAGGCAAAGGAGATAGCAACAAGACCTGGCAATGACTAAGAACAGGAAAGTTAAACAAAGACTCAGAGGGGCTAATTATGGCAGCACAAGAATAAATGCATACAAAACCAGACTTGAGAAAACAGCAACAGAAACCAAATGTCATTTTTGCAAAGAAGCTGAAGAAATAGTGGACCACCTAGTTAGCTGCTGCAAGATTGCATAAATGAAGTACAGTAGAACCTTGGCTTGTGAACACCAATCCGTTCTGGGATTGTGTTCACAACAAGGATTGGTTGCCCCCTGAAGTGATGAGTCTGCGCATGGACAGACGGCAAAAATGGCACGGAAAGGAAGCTTTCCGTGCCATTTTTGGATCAATAGCTGAGTTTTGGTTCAGAAGCCAAACCAAAACTGGGCTGGATTTTTGGATCGGAACCCAAATTGTTTGCGAACCGAGGCATTCGCAAGCCAAGGTTCCACTGTAAGTACAAACAATAGCATGACAATGTAACAACAATGCTGCACTGGAATATCGGCAAGAAATACCATTTGCCTACAAGCAAGAACTGGTTGAGGGGCAGTGAGGGGAAATACATTAAGTAATAGAAAGTGAAGAAGCTACAGTGCTCTGGGGTTTTGGAATTCAAACAGCCTTAGTACCCTAGGCTTAACACATGTCAATAAGAAACATTTTTAAAAAGTCTGGATAGTGGATGTTGCAGTAGCTGGAGGCAGCAGAACAAAGAGAAAGAGAAAATCATACTACAAAACCTGCATATAGAAGTAGAACAACTGTGTCAAAAGGAAGCAAATAATGGCCAATAATGGTAGGAACCCTGGCTGCAGTCTCAAAACATCTGGATAACCACTTGAACTTCCTTAGTATTGACAGAATCACCATCAGTCAACTGCAAAAGGCAGCTTTACTTGGAAAAGTTTACAACTCGTGACAATATCGAACATTTGCCTATCCCACTTTCTTGGGAAGGACTCTGGATAAAAGTCTAGTTGAAAAATTTGGCTGGTTGTGTGACAAACCATAATAATAAAGTGATGAAGGTAGAATTTTAATTAGATTCATCAAAACAGAAGTTACAAAACTTTTAGGAAGCTTTGCAAAATTATATATTTGTTTGCTTGTTGGATTTTTATCTCTCCTTTATTCTTGTACTCAAGGCGGCGAACCCCTTCTTCCTTCAGTCTTCCCCACATCAACCTCCCTGTTTAGGCTGAGAGAGAGACCCAAGTCTCCTAGCCAGCTTTCATGCCTAAAGTGGGACTAGAACATGAAGTCTCCTAATTTCTAACCTTAACCACTTGAGGCTGAATATATTAAATAAAAAGGAAAACATTATATGGAAATGGACAGATGAAAATAAATACAATTTCAAAATTAAAGCAAAATGTTATTTCATATTTGTCTGGTGTTTAAATAATAATAATGCTTAGGCCCTTATGCAATATTTATTTATACAAATAGCAGGGGCATGCCGGGACCAGCAATATATAATATTAACAGATTTTATCTTTGAATTGTATCTGAATTGTCATGCCCAGGCCATGCCCACCCCAGTTCTGTGAAGGGTTGTGGTACATCATGTGAAAACATTTAAATGATAATTTTGCTGATCCAGCGAGCATCATGCTTTTCAAAAAAATGTCAACTTTTAAACCGTATGTAGGACAACACATATCTTCTGAACAGATGGAATACCTTTTATAAGATGATGAGTCTTAATTTTGCTGTTACTGTAAACGATTTTTACAATTTGGGCTGCCTTGCCATAAGGTTTTCAGTGAAAGATTGGTTAGATTTTATCAACATATAGATCACAAAAATGTTAAATAGCATGGATTTCAGAATAAAATGGTGATGGGAAAAATTATTTGTCTCATTGATGATACCCATGCAACCTATGGGTGATTTCTCCCAGCAATATCATGTAGTACACATGTCAAATAGCAGAGGGGAAGGCCTGACCCTGTGTTATCTAACTCCGAACAATCATAGCCTATCATTCTTCTCCCAAGATTACCAACTGCATTTCCAAGTAGACCCACTGTATAATGATGTCCTCAAATCCCAGCCTTGAAAAAGGAAGAATACCAAGCCACTTGTACTGAATGCTATGGAGATATCTAATAGGACCAGAAGGTACACAGTCCTTCCAGCCTAGCCTCAATAGAGATCATTCACTAAATCAGCTAAGCCATGACCATTTCATGCCTGGGCTTAAATTCTGACTAAGAAGGAGCTGTGAACATCCTATAGCCCAGGGGTGTCAAACTGGTGGCCTCCAGGCCAGATGTGTCATGTGCAGGCCATGTCTACCCCAGCTCCGCGAAAGAAAAAACATTGTGATACATCAAGTGACAGCAACATGACAGTATGAGTTTGATACCCGTGCTATAGCCACATCATTTGCAGGGCACAGTAATTTTTAACTCCACTGTGAACCAAGTAAAGTAAAGGGTATGGAAGTTCCAGGTTAGATTTAGTAATTTATGGAGCCATTGAGATGCCCTCAAAGGCAAAAGCCACATCAAGAAGCCACTAAATCAACAACAATGCTGAAATGGGTTAAGGCCAGGGAAATGGAAGTTTTAGAAAAAGACCAACTAGTTATTGCAACTTCCAATCTCCATCACAAATGAGGATAAATAGGTTACGTCTATAGAGATTCTCAGTCATCCAGGTCATGGTTCTGACTGAAGAACTGAAGAAGCTTCTTGGATGAGAAGCAAAGGGTGTTCAAGGAAACCAACTGCCTCTTGAGAAAGCTCATATGTGGGTTACCTGTCTTCCAAAGTCAAGCTCGCTGGTTTTCAAGGCTTATTTCTCATATCCTGGGCATGTTTACAGAAACATCTGGGGGCTGAGTACTACCTATCTGGTGTCACTACTGTCATGGAAAAAAATGTTCCCTAGTGGATTTAGTATTGTTCTTCCTTCACATCCCCCTACTTTACCTTTTCTTCCACCAACTAAACAAACTTGCTCTTGCAGCAGATGACGTTTGGATGGTTTTCAGAAAGGAAGGCAAACACTGCACATACTTTGCAGGTCACAGTGTTTCTCTTGCTGATCGTATTGGTCAAACTCTTCCCTGCCAATTCCCCTAGCCAGGGGTAGGCAAACTTGACTCTTTTATGACTTGTGGACTTCAACTCCCAGAATTCCTCTTCCAGTCATGTTAGCTCAGGAGTGCTGGGAGCTGAAGTCCACAAGTCATAAAAGAGCCAAGTTTGCCTACCCTGCCCTAGCGAAATATTCATGCAAAACTTCCATTTTTGCTGGTTCTTGTTCTTCCTTGATCTCTCTTCTGCCAAACTACAGCAGGCTTTTTTTCAATGATGTGAATTCACTTTCATCATTTGGAGAAAAATGGCCAGATATAAATAACTTAAATCTATAATCAGTGGAAAACCATAATTATATTATGGAATGTGATGTTTCTCATTTAAAAGTGTATATCTTGCTCAAATGCTTTCTGAAACGTGAACTTAATGGCTTGCTTAAGTCCAATGAATAAGGGGTTATGAAGGACCACTATACTAGAAATTTCATGAAGAATTGTCACTGTGGAAAAGACTATTTTTCAGTTCATAAAGATTGTTGTAGAAGAGGTAAGAATCAAACTATGCATGACATTTGAGATTCATAATCAAATTAAGGAAAGGCACTAAGAGATGGGCATACTGCATCTTTATCCTGATCATATTTCTCTTAAATCACACCCCAGAGTTGTGTTTAATGAATGAAATGAACCATACAAAATAGAAAAGAGACAGGTTAAGGTGGAGATGCATTTAAGGTAGAGCAAAACTTATTTGAACTCAGATCTCGAACTTTGAATTTGAAACTAATTGGCACCCAATGAAGACCTTTATTTAACAAAGAGCCCGAAATTTCTATTCTGCTTCATCTTGGTCAAAGATGGTAATAAAGGTTTATCTACTTATTGCTCCGCTTCATTCACTGATAGCATCATTATACTCCTGCTACCCTTAAAGTCCTGAAAAAAATTGTAGGGAAATCAAACATGGCACATATTCTGGAATTTTTCTCAACTCCTTTAGCACTGATGATACACAGTAGGAGCTGCCTGTGTTTTCTCCTGTATAGTGATGTGATGTGTTGGGTCTGTGTGTCTGTGTGTAATCTCTTCTTCAGAGATTATTCAGCATGCATGCATGCACTTGTGTGTGTATATCCATAAGTGTTTCTTTTGCCTTGCCTGTTCTTGTGTGTGTTATCTGCACTTCCCAGTTCCCATGCAGATATTATCCCGGCCACATGACCAAGAGAAGAGTGGACTTAAAATGGAACAACAGCCAAACTGCTGGCCAATTGCTTCTCCTATGAGCATCATTGGAGGATTTTCCCCCCCCTCTGGATTTTCCTCTGGAACCCTTGGTCCAGATCCAGCCCATTTTGAGACCTGATCTTTCTTTTGCTGGCTTCTCCAGCCACACCAAATTTGGCCCCATTCAGTTTAATTTTTACAGAATTATCCTGCTGACAGATGGTGTCCTGAGCCCTTTACATAATTTCCTTTTGATATTTGGGGGGCCAAGGGGAACAAAATAAAAGGAAAAGACATAATTAACCTTTATTACAGTCTACAGAAACATATTGCCAAAATAACCCGAAGTGCTAGCATCAAGTGTAATTGCAGTATCTCCTTGACAACTATTGGCACAGTTCCTCTAAGCTTTGCATGAAGTTAACAAATGAGCACCTTAGGAGAAATAGCTGGGGGAAAAGGGAAAGCAAGGAATTTGAATATAGATAAGTCACAGAAAGGATTATTGTGTGGTTTATTAATCCGGCTAGTGTTTGTTTTAGATACCTAATCCTTCATTATATTTCTCCTAGTTTTCAGGTACACAGTATATTGGAGGGGGGTTGTATTAATTTAAAGCAACTTATTAATCTTTGTCCTTTCAAACAATCTTGAATTTAACCCTTAATTTTCCCTGATAGGGAAATTCAAATCCAAGCCTTTTTTCAATTACAAACTTTCATTTACTAACCATCTGTTTCCTTCAGGATATTTGAGAGACTTAAGTAGGATCCTTTCTCAGCAAGACTAGTTGCAGGATGCAGTCAAAAATCAAAATGTCAGTTTCAGCCATGAAATGGAAAAAAAACTCTTTTTTATGTGCTTTCTACTAAGGCTGAGGTCATGCCTTGAGCTATGCTTGCAGCTTTTTAGACTGGGGCAATTGCTTCAGATTCCACATACAAAAAGTTGGTACTTAAAATGGTCAGGCAGAAGAGCGTTTTTCATTCAAGGTTTATAAATGTATTATCTCCAGAATTATTTGTATTATTTCAGCTCTTTAAAATTTTATAATAGACTCTTCTGTGTTTACTGCTCCTGAAATGTACCAAAGACTGACATTGACATGCAGTGCAGAGAATAAGTAAATGAGCTGATATTTGATGCTGAGGGCACTCACTATCTAAAAAAGGCTAATGGTTAAGCCATGACTTGTTTTACCATCTCTTAAAAAAAAAAATCAGTACTAACTGAAGAAATCCAAGACACAACTGTGCTTCCTAGGATCAAATGCAGTTCTTCCTTGGGTGAGTAGGTTTGCTACTGTTAGCTTTGTGAGTGACATCAATTCTTAATTATTGTAATGTGCTTTTTTTATCTAAGGCTGCATTTAAAGACTTAAACTGTAGAAATGTTCAGCTGTCCAAGTATTGATACAGGTTAGACTATTGATACCTACCTTGCTTATCCTGCACTGTTAGTTTAACATTACAGTTCTGTTTACATAGTACAATTAAGTCAGAAGTATATTTGGTCTCATGACCAATCAATTTAGGCATTTAAATGAGATTACTTTTTCATCACCATTCTAATTGCAAATGCTCACAGTACCTGGCAGTCACTAGATGAGGATTTACCTGAATTAGCAACTGCAGTAAAATGTAGCACTGAATTGGAAAATTACTCAAATTTAGTGCTAGCCATATTTCTCATTTTTGTATTTTGAATCATAAACCACTGAATCTAAATATATTTATTGATATTTGTTAAAATATGTAATGTTTAAATTTGTAGCATGTAAAGACTATGTCAGTTCCTATTTATTTTGGCATTTATTTTGGCATACATTTCCAGGAATGCCTGAACTAGGGAATTTTTGAACATGATGAAACACATCAGTAAAATACAAAACTGAAGGATTTTTTAGGAAAACAAATGTGAAAACTGTCTCAAGATTGTCCCAAAGGCCACATGGTTTCAAAACTCTACATATCAAGAGGGAAGAGAATCATACCAGGGCAACAGAATTACATAGTTGAAAGGGATCTTGGAGATCTTCAACCCCCTGCTCAAACAGGAAACTCTATACTGCTGGTGCCGAACTCTCCACATCACATTGCCATGATGTGACGTATCACGATGTTTCTTCCCTTCATGGATTTGGGGTAGGCATGGCCTGCGTGTGATGTATTCATCCTGCAGGCCACCAGTTTGATGGGCCTTCTCTATATCATCTGAGGCAAATGGTTGTCCAATCTCTATTAAAGTATGTATGGTTCAATGAAAGGTAGGACTAGGAGTGACATGATAGCAGTGTTCCAATATTTAAGGGGATGCAACAAAAAGAGGGGGTCAACCTATTCTTCAAAGCATCTGAAGGGCAGGACAAGAAGCAATGGATAGAAACTAAGCAAAGAGAGAACCAACCCAGAAATAAGGAAAACAATTTTTCTTACAATTAGAACAATTAGTCAGTGGAACAGCCTTCGGAAGTTGTGGGGGCTCTATCGCCGGAAGATTTTAAGAAGACAGAAAAACCATTTGTCTGAAATGGTATAGAATTTCCTGATTGAGAAGGAGTTGAACTAGAAGATACCCAAGGTCCAACTCTGTTATTTTGTTTTTCCTTGGATCGATCTATCTATCTATCTATCTATCTATCTATCTATCTATCTATCTATCTATCTATCTATCTATCTATCTATCTA
>JANHFR010003776.1:358588-369044 GCA_032468015.1 Mimophis mahfalensis
CAATAAATTGACTTTGTAAGTCAATAAGCTGACTTTGTAAAACACCGCTTTAATAAGCAGGTCTATACAAAGGATGACGGCAATTGCTGAATGTACTATAAACCGCCCTGAGTCTTTGGAGAAGGGCGGCATATAAATAGAAAAAAACAAACAAAACAACAAGCAAAGCAGCCCCATCTTTTTGGAAAGCTTGCAAGGTACTTCCAAAGCTCTCCCCAGTTTCTCGACCTGTTCACCGTTAAGACCCTGTGAAAATATTGACTGCGCGTGCATGTATATAGGGACCAAAGGAACTTTCAAGGCACCCACATGAGCCCTTCCCAAAGATGCCCACTTTAACAACTGGAGAAGTGTCTCATCTGGGTTAACATGAGCTGCAAAATTCCTCTTTCAAATGCTCTGCACGGCACAGCCAGAAGCATAAACATCATGCCAGAGAAATATTTTTTTAAAAAAGCTTTAAATTTTTTTAGAAGAAAAACAAACCCTTTTCTGTCTCTGTTTTTATAAACAAGAGGAGTGGAGAAGAAGATTGATTAAGCTTCCCTTGTTCCATTTGTGCTAGATGCAGTTCAAACAGAGCCACTGTACATTTATCATCAAATAAATAAATAAGTGCACCAGAACAGGAGTGGCACAATATTAATTTTACATGTTGCTTAGAATAGCTATAGATCTGTAGCTTAGCATTGCATAATTGCTTAATGGTGAATTTGTAAAATGTATCCGTTGCCAAAGTGCAAATGAAGAATGATGATGGGGTGAACAATGAAGCCTATGTATTATTTTTAAGATGTTTGCCAGTTACAGATAATAGTGGTGTGTTTATGTAGGGATTGTTGCTTAATGGGATTTACATCTGGTGTAAAAAATAGAAGGGCGTCCACTTTATTTTACTTTGTGTATGCTCACTCAATAGGCGCAACCCAGCTCTGTTTCTCACCTTGTTCAAACACTGATCTGTGCAAATAACCAAGTACGTGCAGCGCTTTTCTCAGCTTTGCAAGAATTTACATTTCATAAATGTTAATGCTTCAGATCTTTGACATGTGAAACATATACTTGTTTACATGATAAATGCCTGCAACTGAATTTGTATCTCTGTACTACAAACTGCAGTACAGAGAAACTCGGTATCATGTTCTGAGGCACAAGCTACGTATTACATAAACTGCACAATGTGATTTATTCAATTTTGGCCTAGCATGATTTTTGAATTATTTAATCATTGGTAGCCTCATTTTTACACCCCTGTAAGTTGTCTGAGTTCTTAGACACTGAAATGTAGAGATGCATTTACAGATGCAATTTGTATTCCTGTTTTTTAAAAGAGAAAAGACACAATGAAGTTGCTTGGAAGGTTTCAGAACCGATTTAGGACAACCTACCAAATATTCCTTAAAACAGAAAATCCCACACAAAATATGGTGTCACCCGTTTTGCATTATCAACCCATCTATTTCACATCATTCTTGATCCACTGAGGGACCTTTGCTCCTTCCAAAATATTAAAAATGGAGCTCTTTCCGAAAAGATTGTCCATTGCTGCATATAGCTTAATATGTCAAGACCTGTAGTGGCATTTATTAAGCTATGGTTAAAACAAACCTATTCTTAATATAGCATGTGAATTCAGACAACGTATTAACAATTATTGGTACAGCTTAATTTGTTACTTGGAATTCATGGTATTCTAGATATATAAGTGACAGTTCTCACACCATTCAAACACCCTTTAAGGGGCTGCCACAGAAAGGAAGTGGTCAAGGTATTTTCCAAGGCACCTGAAGCCCAGACAAGGAATAATGGATGGAAACTGAACAAGGAGAGATTCAACCTGGAAATAAGCAGAAATTTTTCTGACAGTGAGAACAATCAACCAAAGCCTTCAGAAGTTGTGGGAGCCTCATCACTTGAAACTTTCAAGAAGAGATTGGATGGCCATTTGTCAGAAATGGAGTAGAGTCTCCTGCTGGGGCAGGGGCTGGACTAGATGTCCTACAGGGTCCCTTCCAACTCTGTAATCTGTAATCTTATATGCCTCCTCAGACTTTACCTCTCTGGGAAAGTTTCTCTTCTCTAACCCGTCACCATCTGAGATATCTAATGGAGAATGAGACAGGATCTCCTCACTGACTGACTTTTTGGCTTTTGAAGTGAGTCCACTGGCCTCCTTTTTACTATTACCTTTAATTGTGGTGACTGTTGTTTTGATGCTTTCAAGTCAGTCTTGATGGGACCGATTTGGTTGTTTTTTTTTTTTTTTTTTTTTAGTGTCATGCCATTGTCTTTCTTGTAGGCTGAGAGAGAGTGACTGGCCTAGAGTCACTCAGTTGGCTTTGTGCCTAAAGATGACAAGAAGCTGGGGTCTGCTAGTTTCTGGCGTAGAACCAAATACATTATGCCAGCCAATGAAGTGTTTTGTTTAGATAGTTCCAGGGTGTGAAAGTTGCACTGGTAGGAAAAGCACGTTGATTATTTTGTTTGATTTTTAATTATGATTTTCGCTGTGTTTTAATTACATTGTGTTAAGTTGGGGGAACAAGGACTCGGCAGCCAGAGAGTGACGAAACGCAACAGCTCTTTAATGTTCAGTGAAAACCCAGCAAACGGCTGGGGAAACTCTGCCCTTTATATACAATCTAGCCCAGCCCATTAACCAATGGGCTGGCTAGGAATTCCCGCTGAAACAATTCAAATATATAACATTCCTTCCCCCCAGAATGCACTTGGGTGTCATTTGCAAACATAATCATTCAGGTGACTAGGGAGTGTCTGGGCCCTAGTTGACCTGCGCAGCTCAGTTGGAGGTGAGGCGTCAAGCGGGGCGGACCTCTTTTCTGTGCTCTGCTCTGCCTTAGGCCTCTGTGGATTTTTATTGGGTGTGTCGGGTTCTTCGCTGATTGGATGGCGCTGGATCACCGCCTTTTCAGATAAGTCCTCCAGCATTGGGTTTGAGTTAGACTCTTGGGCTGGTTGGTAGTCAGGGACTGGATCATAGTGTGTTGGTTCAGGACTGGGTGTGTTGGCGGGCACGTCGGCTTCGGTTTCCACCCACCGCCTTAACTGGTTGATGTGCCTTTTCCAGACTCGCCCATCCCCGATGTCCACTTGCTAGGACTTTGGTCCTGTAATTTCTGTTATTCTTCCTTCTACCCACAATGGGCCAGTGGTGTAGTTGCGGGCATAAACAGGTGTCCCTATTCGGAATTCCCTGAGTCTCTCGTTCCCCCCCTTAAACCCATTGGGGGAATATTGGGGGTTTAGTTGGTTGAGGGTGCATCGGAGCTTCCTGCCCATCAGGAGCTCCGCTGGGCTTTTCCCGGTGGCTGTGCAAGGAAGGTTATGCTGGGCTAGCAGGAATACATTGATCCGTTCCTGCCAGTCCCCTGGGCCCAGCCTTGATAGGGCTTCCTTAATGCTTCTGACGAAGCGTTCAGCCTGGCCATTTCCCTGTGGACGGAAGGGAGCCGTGAGGGCATGGCAGGTACCCAGGGTGGCAAGGTACCCCTCAAACTCAGTAGCCGTGAACTGTGGCCCGTTGTCGGAGACGATTACGTCGGGGATCCCATGGGTGGCAAAGAGTTGTCTGAGTTCAACTATGATGGCCCGGGCCGTGGTATTTTTCATGAGCTCATGGGGGGTTGGGTCTGGATAGTTGGCATGGGCTACACTTCCCCACCCAGAGTTCAATGTCTTTGTCTATTTGAGGCCACAGACATAGCTCCTTGCCAACCCCTTCATTCTTACCACCCCTGGGTGGCTTGTATGCAATACCTCCAGCACCCTTTCCCTCAGGCTTACCGGAATGACCACCCATTCTCCCCATAGCAAACAGCCCCCCATACAGCTCAGTTTGTCCTGCTTTGTAAAAAAGGTTTTGAATTTGTCCCCTTCCATTTTTGCCGGCCACCCCCTTTTTACCCAACTGGCGACAGATGTTAGTTTGGGGTCTTTGCTGGTGGCTCTAGCCACCTCAGCCAAGGTGACTGGGACTGAGTCCAGGATGTCCAGCAGAAGTACAGTAGCACCGTTTGTTGGCTCGTTGATGTGGTCAGGCAGGGGGCAATGGCTGAGTGTGCCCGCATTCTCCATGTCTTTTCCGGGCCAGTGGGTCAGGCGGTAGGAGTAACCAGACAAAAAGATCGCCCAGCACTGCATCCTGGGTGACAAGGCTGTTGGAGTTGGTCGATCACCCGCCAGCAGTCCTAGCAGTGGTCGGTGGTCCGTAACCAAGTCAAACTCCCTCCCATACAAATAGTCGTGGAATTTTTTAACTCCCGCAACCGCCGCCAGCGCTTCCTTGTCGATCTGACTGTAATTTCTCTTCGCAGCCGATAATGTCCGAGAGTAAAATGCAATGGGTCCTTCCATGCCATTTGGCAGTCTGTGGCCAAAGACAGCACCCACGCCGAATGGCGAGGCGTCACAGACAAGGATGAGCGGGAGGGTGGTGTTGTATTAGATCAGGAAGCTGTCCTGTGAAAGTAAGTTTTTGACAGCTTTGAATGCCTGTTCCTCTTCCTTTCCCCATTTCCATGTGGTTTTCGGGGACAGTAGTTTGTGGAGGGGCTCTGCCATGGTGGCTTTGTCTTTTAGAGACAGGGCGTAGAAATTTAAGAGTCCCATGAATGCTTGTAGCTCTTGCTTGGACTTTGGGGCCGGGGCTTCTTTGATTGCCCTTACTTTACTTTCAGTGGGATGTATTTCCTTCACATCGATGCGGTAGCCCAGAAATTCTACCCAGGGCACCCCTAGTATGCATTTGTCTTTCTTGACCCTTAGCCCTGCAGATCGGAATTTTGTGTACTACAGCAGCTAGCCTCTCCTTTAGTTGTGCTTGGTCTTGTGCTGTGACAAGCACATCATCGAAGTAGGGCACGACTCTGGGGAGGCCCTGGAGGAGCCTTTCCATAGTGCTCTGGAAAAGGCCTGGGGCTATGCTGACTCCAAATTGGAGGCGCATGCATTTAAATGTGCCCCGGTGGGTCACAATGGTCTGTGACTCTGCTGTGGCTTCATCCACTGGCAGTTGTTGATATGCTTGGGCCAGGTCTAATTTGGCAAAAAATTTTCCTGGCCCCAGGGAGTGAAGTAGATGGTGGATAACAGGAACCGGATAGGCACTCGGCTGCAATGCCTTGTTGATTGTGCATTTGTAGTCGGCACAAATGCGAACTGACCCATCTGGTTTAACTGGGGTCACAATTGGGGTCTCCCACTTAGCGTGGTCTACAGGTACTAATATTCCCTGTGCAACAAGTTTGTTGAGTTCCCGATCTACCTTTGGCTTCAGTGCCAGGGGAACTCACCGGGCCTTTAGTCTGATTGGGGCGATGTTGGGGTCTAGCCCAAAGAAGATGGGGGTCCCCACGTACCTGCCCAGCTCGCTTGCGAAGACGTCCTTGAATTCGGTGAGGAGGTCATTCCACAGGGAGGTCTGGTTGTTTTGGTCACCAGTGATGCTATGCATGCTGGTGATGCTCAGTCCTAGTGCCGGAAACCAGTTCATTCCCAACAGGCTTGGGAACTGGCTGTGGATGATGGTCAGGGGCAGCATTGCTGATGCATCGCCGTAGCCCATGAAGGCTTCCTTTCGCCCGGCCACAGGGAGGGATTTCCCTTGGCAGTCTCGGATCCGAATGCACTGTTGTAGCAAGCTGTGATGTTCCAGCCTGGGGAATGCTTGCTTGACCCACTCCCAGGAGGCAATGGATATGGGCGAGCCGGAGTCGATCTCCATGCGGCAGTCCTTCCCATCAGCACTGTCATGTAGATCTTCTCTCCTCTCTCTGTGCTCGCGTGGTCTACTTGCAGTGTGTGCGCTTCTGCTCTTTCGAACTTGGCGCCGCCATTAAAATGGAGCTGCTGATTCGCTCTTTTTTATTTTGCTGCCATTTCTTTTGGCAGCAATGCTCAAATTGGGTTTTCCGCCTGGCAAACTCTTGCGATATGTCCCCGCTTGTTACAGCGGCGGCAGATCACTTCTCAGAAGTGGCAATTCGCTTGTTGATGTGGCCCGCTGCAGCTGGTACAGCTGCGGGGTCTTCATTCTGTGTTGGGTCCCCCTTCGGTTGCACACACATCTTCCTCCGATGCTCCCTCCTCATCTGATGCAGCATCCTCATGGTGCACGGCGGCCAGCTTGGGGGCGCTCAGGGTTGCTGGGGATCGCTGTAGAGCAGTCGCTGCAGAGGAGGACACCTTGTGTGCCCTCGCTTCTTCCAAGGCGGTCGTCAGGGTCAGGGTAGGACAGCCTAGGAGCCTTCGCCTTCGCCGGATGTCGCTTACACCGCGTATTAACTGCTCGATGATGGCCTCATCGAGCGCTCAGAATTCGGCGGCCATGGCAGCTTCCCACAGCGCGGCAACGAACTCATTGATGGTCTCGCCTTCCTTCTGCACCCGCTGTCGGAACTCGAACCGCTGGACGTACTTTGACGGCGCTGGGGAGTAGTGATTCTTGAGCGCCACTTGAAGTGCCATCAGGACATCACTTTCACTGGTGTCGGGCTCGCTAGTGACTTTGTGATGCTGAAAACGGCGCTGCAGTAGTGGGTCAGAAAGATTGCCTGTTTGCGGTCATCGGAGACACCGCCGAGTTCACTGGCATCTAGCGAACACTCGAAGCGGGTCATATAGTCGTCCCATTTCTCCAGCTTTGGCTGGAACGGAGCAGGGGGAGTGTATGCAGCCATGGCTTGGCTCGGTACTCCAACTCACTGGGTTTCAATGGCTCGTGCCTTCCTCCTATCCCACCTTCGTCGCCAGTGGCTCGTGCCTTCCTCCTATCCCACCTTCGTCGCCAGTGTTAAGTCGGAGGAATGAGGACTCGGCAGCCAGAGAGTGACAAAATGCAACAGCTCTTTAATGTACAGTGAAAACCCAGCAAACGGCTGGGGAAACTCTGCCCTTTATATACAATCTAGCCCAGCCCATTAACCAATGGGCTGGCTAGGAATTCCCGCCGAAACAATTCAAATATATAACACATTGTTTTTATCTTATTAGTTGCTTGAGAGGTATTTAGTGGCAAAAAGGTTAGGCATTATAATTAATTTTCCTCAGTCTATGAATTATGGCTGCCTCGGTGTATTGGACTGAAAGAAGTAGTGAACAGAACATCTTGAATGCTTACCCCATCAAAGAAATTAAAAATAGTCATTTTTTTGGCCATTCATGTGAGGAGATGCCTGATTCAGATAAGGTTTGGAGCTTGCTTCAGCACAAAGGCCCTTACTGAGACTGCTTGTACTTACTTTTGAATAAAGAGAATAAGTGAAACGTTTAATAAATAATGCACTGACTTCTATGATAAAATGGTTTATGAAATGATTTTGTTCTTGAGCCCAGATTAATACCATCACAAAATCACATCCTAGTCCTACTAAAGTCAAGCTAGTCAAATGCAGGATATTTACTTAATAAATTTGAACTCCTAGATTAATATTTGGAATATTCCATTTAAATTTGCTATGTCTCCTTCAATTAAAATTGATCATTCGGTATTGCATAGAGCAGGGCTGTCAAACTTGCGGCCTGTGGGCCAGATGCATCGCGTGCTGGCCCCATCCCCACCCGGTTTAGTGGAGGGGAGAAAAGTCCCGATATGTCATGTGATGACGCCGTGATGACACGAGTTTGACACCCCTGGTATAGAAGAAATGTATAGCTAACATTTGTGATGTAAGACTGTGAAGTTGGGGTGGGGTAGAGTTAAAGCCTTCTGCCAAATTTCCTGAAGGAAATCATACCTTGAACTGTAGCCTAGAGAAGTAATCCAAAGCGAGATTGACAAATGTTATATAATTTGTTAAGTTAAAGCAATTCCAGAACTCCTTTTGATTCCCATTTTGGCATTAACTTTGCATGGTCAAGGCAATTTTCTTTCATCCCAGTGGCCTAAGATCAGTAATGGGATTCAAAAAATTTTACTACTGGTTCTGTGGGCATGGCTTAGTGGGTGTGGCTATGCTGTCAGCCAATCAGAGGTGATATTTGCCAGTGTTGGCCAATCAGAGGTTGTTCTCTGAATCAGTCAAACTTATTGCTACTGGTTCTCCGGAACCTATTGGAACTAGGTGAATATCACCTCTGCCTAAGATCTCAGATTGAAAAATGCCTATTTTGCCATTTGCTAACTTGAACTCTAGACACACTGGAGAAGCAGCATCTCATTGGGGGAAGCTTCTGCCTAAGCCTATCTCCTCCTCCTCTCTTGTCTCTGGGCTGTAGTATTTCAGGAGTGCCATGGCATCCTTGCACTGAGATCCAGGGCTACTGATAACAAGGGTTGTTTTTCTTTCGTTTGCTGCAAGCTCAATGGTTAAAAAAAGTGGAAGGGGGAAGAGTCCCTTAATATTTGGCTGGAAGAATGCTGGTTGGGAGCCATGATGAAGATCAAAGCCAATCATGGGCCATTGTGAAAACGCCCTTGTGGAAATTCTTTGTTCCTCCTTATTTTCTGCAGCAAACAAGGTACTCAAAACCACCAACCTACTATTCTGTTTCTTTAACTTCTTTGGAGGAGAGAAAGGAGAGGGGAGAAGAGGGGACTTTGGCTGTATGTAGACCTGGAGGAGCTCAAAGCATTCCACTGAGTTTTGCTGCAGCTTTTCAGCATTCAATAGGGAAGACATTCACAGAGTATCTTATCTTCTAACTGCTTCCCAGTGTGAAAACTGGCAGTGCCCTGTGACCTTACACCCTTCAAAGCTGAGAAGACTAGAGGAATCACATCACTGTTATATTATTGTAGGGATTTTTAGGTCAGTGCTCCATTCTCTGGAAGGAAAGTCATCTGGAAGCAAAATAGTTTTCTGGGATAAACCCAGGTCCAAATAGATCTTTCAGAAAGATCATTCTTGTGCCAATTTCTGAAGCACATCTGGTAGGAAGATGAGAGATGCATTTCAACAGCTGTGAAAGCTTTTGAGATATTTTCCTTCAGAAATGCATTTGGCTCCCTTTGCCCTTTCAGTACTGCCAAACAGCGAATTTTTTTTAATTTTGGCAATAGTTTGGTCTATCTGTCAGATTGGTCTACAACCTGTACTGACCCTGTTCAAACTGCTGTGTTTGACCTCTGAATTGGTCCACTCCCCATATATACATATAAGAGTGAAAACTTCCTTATGTATTCTTTTTCATAGTTTCTCCTTTTTTATTTTATTGTTAGCTGCTATGAACATCAGGAAAGAAATCAGGCAGAATGCTAGCATTGTTACAACTAAGACTAACGGATGTTCCATTTCTCTTGAGCTGGCAATTGTAAAAAGAGGCTGTTTTTCACGTTAACAGACTTTCTCCCCATTGAAAAGGGGAACCAGATCAGCATCAGGAACCAGAAACCATCACGATACATAAATAGCATATATTCTCCAGTTCTAGAAGAAGCCCTGAGCTCTGCAAGATAGGAAGGATGCCAAATGTGCAGCAATGCCTTTTTAATTGGGTTTGGCATATTTACTTGGTTCCAAGACTCTGATTCCTGGTATTTCTCCCTCAGCTCTGCCCTCCCTCCTTCCGCAGTATCCATGTTTAGGCTCCTACTTGACAACACAAAGCCCTTTGCATTAAATGGCAGTGGTGCTGCTAGGACTGGAGCAGGTACAGCTCCTGGGATCTTAGCTTACAAAATTCTTAAATTCAGGACATGCTTCGATGGTTACATTTTAACAGAGTTTTCCGCCTGTTTCCTTCCTGTTCCCCTCCACAGTGGTCATTTGGACAAACAAAAATAGTAGCAATTTTGCCCCACGGAATACCTAAACGCGCATGTAATTTACCGGAAAATGAAAGATGGTAAATACTATTTGCCTGTTCTGAAGAGTGGGCAATGCATTTGCAGAATCATAGATTTAGAAGGTCACTAAATCTTCTTTATAAAGACTCTGGAACGAGTGCAGAGAAGAGCATCAAAGATGATTCGGGAGCCGGTGGCTAAAACTTGATGAAGCATTACAGGAACTGCGTACGTCTAGTCAAACGAAGAGGACTGGGGTGATGTGATATCAGTCTTTCAATATCTGAGGTGCTGTCACAAAGAAGGGGTCAACCTATTCTCCAAAGCACCTGAAGGTAGGACAAGAAGTAATGGATGGAAACTTATCAAGAAGAGATCCAATCTATGGCTCTTTGAAATGATTGGAGTGACATTTCCACTGAAGCCTGAGGTTTATCTGTTAGGGATAAATCCTGGAGGAACAAATAAGGCTGATTGGCACTTCTTTATACATATTACCACTGTCGCAAGGATGGCGTATGCGAAGGAAAAAGAGACACCGTCAGACCAGCAGTTAATTGGGAAGATTTTCCAGTGTGTAGAATCAGACACATTGACACATATACTGAGAGGTAGACAAGATTCAAGGTTTAATGGGGCTTCCGGCGAGCTTGTGTTCCCGATGGCCGCGTTTTTTTTCTCGCGGCCGAACGACTGCCGGCTGTTTGCCAG
>JANHFR010003777.1:13606-24491 GCA_032468015.1 Mimophis mahfalensis
AAAACCCAATTAAAATCCAATTAAAATACCTCTTCATGGGGACAGACCAGCTAGTTGAAATAAATGAGTTTTAAGGGAGTGCCGAAAAGCTCTCAAGTTGGGGGCAGTCCAAATATCTACTGGCAGCTCGTTCCATAGGGCTGGGGCTGCCACAGAGAAGGCTCTCCCGCTGGGGGTCACCAGCCGACATTGTCTGGCCGATGGCACCCTGAGGAGGCCAACTCTGTGGGAGCGTACTGGACGGTGGGAGGCTGTTCCTGGCAGTAGGTGGTCTCGCAAGTACCCTGGGCCTAAGCCATGAAGCGCTTTAAAGATCATAACCATGTTATGCTGAAATAAGACTTAAGTGACTTAGTAAGTGCTGAAGTGCTGAAATAAGACTTAAACTTTTCCAACACAGATCAGCCTCAAGATAATGGTTTGTAATCCACACAGGGAAGACAAGAAATAGAAATCTTTTGCTCCAGAATCACACAGTCTTCTCTCAAAGATTAGTCTTTTGCTCATATTAATGGCTAATGCTGAAATAGTGTTGGCATACAATGGAGCAAAGGTAATTTAGGTTTTCTTTTCAAAGTTTCTCAATCCTTCAAGTCACCCCTTTACATCCTCCAATATTTTCAGCCTTTGCTATGTAGTTCAAAAATCTGTAGCCTTATTTTGGGATTAGTGTCTAAAAAGAAAATAAAAAGTAAAATAAATCTGAAAGCCAGAGCATCATCAAAACATAAATGTAAATTTGCAGTTGGCATAAAACAAGAGTGGAAAAGCAAATTTACGGTGATGTAGTATGGTCAGTCCAGCACTTTATACTCTTTATAAATGTATTTACAGGGGTGATTTGTGGTTAGTGGAAACAAAGCCTTCCAGACAGTGGTATTTACATTCAGAGTTTACAAGCCTCTTATATTTATGAACTCATTTTAGTTTCGTCAATGTAAACAAAAATTCTCGCTTGCAAGTGGCCGGGCTCAGCCAAAGTATAGCAAAACTGTGTGTAGGGCAGGAGGCCACTCGCTTGAGGAGGGTCTCCCTGCTTGTGTGCACCCTCCTGGCCCTGCCTCAGCCAGCCAGGGGGTTGTGAGAAGAGGAGGGGGAGGAGGGGGAGGAGGGAAGCCTCTGCCACGACTTGCATTCATTCTTCAGCCGGCCCAGATTTCCCAAAAAAAGAAAAGGAGTAGCAAACAGCCCCAAGGAGATCTCGCTGGCTTGGCCCAGCCTCGGCTTTCCGAGAGTGAAAAGAGAGAGTGTGTGAGAGAGAAAGATACACATACACAGAGAGAGAGAGAGAGAGAAAGAGACACAGAGAGAGAGCGAGACAGAGAGGAGGAGACCGGCTGATGGGCGAGCGTCTTTAGCAAAGGTGCTCCAGCTTCTTCTGAGCCTTACTCCCAGGATGGGTGTGTGACAGAGGTGGTATTCAGCCAGTTCCAACAGGTTCCGGAGAATTGGTAGCGATAATTTTGACTGGTTCAGAGAACCATTGGCAAATCCAATTTCTGATTGGCTGATAGCATAGCCACGCCCACTAAGCCACACCCATAGAACCAGTAGTAAAAAAAAAAAATTGAATCCCACCACTGGTATGTGAGGTTTCGCAGGGCCGGCCGCCTTTTCCCACTGCCCTGAGCTTCTTAAAGCCGTGGCTGGGCGCTGCGGGCCCATCCCCCTTTCCATCATCCCTTCCTCCTGGATCCCATTCCCACCCTGTTAGCCCTCATGTTAGAAAGGCTGGCGTCAGTAGTGGCCAGGTCAAATCAGTGTCTCAGGGCGGAGAGCAGGTTTCGTGTCTCCCCAAGCGACTGAGGCACGCCCAGCATCAACAAGGGCCAGACGGTCCAGCAAGAGTGAAGTGCTAGAGAATCAGCCCCTGCCACTTCTCCATCCCCTGCCATCGCCCTTACCTTCTCAGAGCAGGTGGGAAGTGACTGGGAGGAGAGGGTGAGGGGCAGGGCCAGCCAGTGATGGGCCAAAGAGCCACAGCAAAGGGACCAAAGAGCCATATGTGGCTCCAGAGCTGTGGGTTGCCAACACCCACACTATACAATAGAATTCAATATAGTTACTGCTCTGGGACAGAAGCTGTTTTTCAGCCTATTTGTCCTTGTTTTTATTATCCTGTACCGTCTGCCTGATGGTGATAATTAAAAAAAAAGTGTGTGTGTGCCTAGGATGAAATGGATCTTTAAGAATGTTTTGAACTTTCTTAAGGCAGTGGGAGCTATAAAGCTCTTCCAAAGAGGGCAGAGGGCAACCAATGATCCTCTGGGCGATGATGTTAACCCTCTGGAGTGCTGTCCTATCTGCCATAGTGCTATTGGCAAACCATACACAGGTGCAGTAAGTTAAAGTTTAGATCAGGTTGAATGTGCTGTTTTAATACTGTTTTAATCTATTGTTTTTTAGCATTAGCATTAGATTCTCCCATAATAGGCAGCAAATAGGGCAGCAAAACAGTCTATTTATTTACAATCTATTATTTACATTCACTTATTGTACACCCTGCTTCAATATTTCTAATAACAGAAAGCAGTGTAGCATAGAATTATATGAAAGAAATAACGAAAAGTTTGTATTTTGACATATTTCAGTATTTGCCACAGAATTTGAGTTTCAGTGGAACATTTTCTTGACTTTTTCGCAATTGTTGTTGCCAATTCCAGCCTTTTCATTTATAAGCATGAATGATTGGCAAGTCCTGTACCAAACTATAAGATGGAAACAACATCTTTTTTGGTGTAATACCTATGAGGACCAAAGAACGTATGGTGAAGCAATCACGAAGAAATAAAGGATTATTTACTATTTGTTTTTATTTGTATATATATTTATATATAACTGCTTGCCCTTTTAGGATAACTGTCTCTCCACCTACAAAACAATTTCTAAGTTATTATATTTCAAGTCACATCAAAATACATACAAAATTATAAACTTAATTTACAAAGATAACAATAAATACAACATGCATTCCTACTCTGGCATTATTAAAAACAACACCGTTGTTAGCTGAATGTTACGAATAAATGAAATACAAGTGAATTAAAGCTATAAAAGTAGTAGTAACAGATGTAAGATATATTCAAATGAACAAAATTAACTCAAACTCAAACAGTGATAGGCATCAGAGAGATTTTGGTCTTTTCTACGTGGTAACCGAAATGTGAAATATATTTTTAAAAACCACAGTTGATTTTGCTGCTTGTGTTTACCCAAAAAGGCAAATTAGTTCCATTCCCCCAAATGAATTTATTTGAAATGAGATAGCCATCACAAATTTGTAAATTGCAATAATAAACGTGATAACTTTTTCCATCTGTCTTTTGTAAGGTGCTTTCAATTCAAGGACATCGCCCTTTGAATAAATAGGGTTGTCTGTATCTCTAGACTAGTATTCACTCATTTCTTTTCCTATGTGTGGCAAGGATTTAACTTGTCCTTTTCTGCCAAGCAGTTGTTCTGAGCCTGAGATTTGATCTTTCCCCCATCTTAATGTTAGCCCAGGTCTGTCACTTGGGATATACCAGGGGTCTCCAAACTTAATCACTCAAAGAGCCATTTGGTCCCGTTTCCCACAGAAAAGAAAACACCGGGAGCCAATAATTTAGCAACCGTTATGAAAGCATGGGTGTGGCCAACTCACATCCTTTATTCCCACCCAGTTGCCTCCTGTTCTGGAATATGGAGCGAGTCTCCATCCCACACCAGCACCCTTACCTTCTCAGGCCAGGCGAGGAGTGACGGGGAGGGGAGGGCAGGGTCCAGTCAGTGGTGGGATCAGCCGACAGGGAGCCACAGCAGAGGGCCGAAAGAGCCGCATGTGGCTCCAGAGCCACAGTTTGCAGACCCCTGGGATATACCATCTCAGACTGATAAAGGCAACCAGAAATATTTTCATTCCTGGGAGGGACTGAAACAAGAGGAAACTTGAGGGAACTGGTTTGGAACGCTTATCCAATTCCCCCGATACTAGATTAGCTGACAAATCTGGATTGCTTTCAGAAGAGGGGGTTGCCGTGTACAACAGGAGTCCCCCAACCTCTAGGCTGTGGACTGGCATCGGGGCGTGGCATGCCAGAAACCGGGCCACACAATCAAGCGAAACGCCATCTGCAGGATGCAGGTAGCACATGAAACCACGCCCCTTCCTGTCCACGGAAAAACCTCTCTACAGAACCGGGCCCAAAAGGTTGAGGGCCACTGATGTACAAGATTCTAGTTCTGTTTTCTTTTGCCCCCTTTTTATCATTGGTTTTTGAGAGAGAAGATAAGGGGTCTGTGAGAATATGGATCTCTAGAAATGTCCAATTTAGGGTTAAACCTAACTGATATCTGTGACTGGGAGACAGAGTCTCCCAATGTCATTAATTTTACCTCAAAACATCCAATAGAAACAGTCTTTTAAAAATTGATTTTTACCAAGATGCCCCATGGAGGAAGCAAGAACTGTGGAGATTCTGTCAGTCTCAACTGACGCTGGAAATAGTAACCCCCTTTTCAGGACTCGGCAGTCTTTGGAAGCAGTGTCCCTACTGCATTGTGAAACCCAAAATAAAAATAAATCATTTAACAATGTGTGTGCGTGTGTGTGTGTGTTTAAAAAATAATATATACTAAAAGAAGTTAAAAGTACTCCAAATAGAATATGTTCATCTAAGAAAGAACACCTTGCAAAAGAGAAATGTATCTTGGGCATCTTATGGACAGTGAACAAAGAAAATATATAACCCAAAATTTCTCAACAAAACAATAAAATGGCAATCGGAACCTTATCTTCTCTAGCTTGTCAGTTGTAGTCATCTTGGTCTTTAATGGTGTTCACCATTTCTCCTTGCCAGCATAATAGGGCAAGAAAATCTTTTCAGGATAATAGAGTTGGAAGGGGCCTTGGAGGTCTTCTAGTCCAGCCCCCTGCTCAAGCAGGAAACCCTATGCCATTTTCCTCCCTAGCAGATTTTCTCTATAAACAGAAAAGATGGGAAAAGGGGACTTGAAGAACTTTCATTTCTAAAGTTAAAAAAAAAAGTAGAAAAGGTGATGATACAAAAAGCCCCACTCTTTTAACAAGATGCTTGAAACATTTTTGGAATAGTACTAAAGTTTCTCACCAGCAAGGAGAAACCAGTGACTGGGAAAGTCCACTATCCATTCTCAGACTGGAGTGGAATTAAATATTGCTCTAACATGGAACCAGAAACTGAGATCTAGTAAAAGAGGTAATATTCATTCTGCTGTAATGGTGGATAAACCAGAAGTAAACCAGCTCTAGAATATCAGCCAGATAGACATGGAGATGGGCATAGAAATGCAATGGGGACCATGTTTTTTTGAGGAATAGATGCTGATTTATATATATCCCTGATACAGGTAGTCCTCAACTTAGAACAATTGGGGAGCAAAATCTCTGTTACTAAGCCAGGCAGTTGTCAAATGAGACGTGCACTTTCCCCCCACAGTTGTTAAGTGAATCACTATAGTTGTTAAGTGAATGACGTGTCATTAAGCCAATCTGGCTTCCCTCATTGATTTTGTTTGTTAAAACCCAGCTGGGAAAGTTGCAAATGTCAAATGACTTGGAATGCTGCAATTTGATCACACCTGAAATTTGATCACATGGGGATCTGCAATGGTCATAAGTGGAAGGACCAGTTTTAACCCACTTTTTCCTGTGCTGTTGTAACTTCAAACAGTTGCTAAATAAATGATTGTAAGTCGAACACTACCAGTACTACTGATCACTGCTATCTCGGAAACCTTTTGCGTCAAATAGCCTGGAGGACTGAGTGTAAAAATGGATGGAAAAAAACATCGAATTTCTCTTTCTCCTATCTCTATAGCCTGAAGCAATTCCTTCTTTTATTGCCCTTGCACAGCTTAATCAATCAATCATGTTTGAAAATACATTACAGTTGCTCTCAGATCAAAACTGGCCTCAAGGGAGGCCAGTCAAAAACCACACAAAGGAAACAGGACCATGAGAACTGAGCTCAAAGTTAATGATAGACTGTCTGTTTTCCATTTGCTCAAGCTGCCAGCGTGGTTTAACAAACTTTTGAGGACCTTACAAAAAAGAAAATACCAACTTCAAATTTACTTGGAGCGATCTGGAGAGATGGGACTGTTTTTTTGTTATACAGTAGTGAATTTTTCAATAGTGACCTAAGTCATAGATGATCATCTTAGATACACTGGTTGGCAGGTGCATGGCTTCAAAATTTATTTTATAAGCAACTTTATAAATACTAAAATATAATTGTCTATGTTCAAATAAACGTGACAGCCATAGGTTTGCTTTTCTTCTGCGACTTCCATCAAAGGAGATTCAATTTTTCAGAATGACTATCCTAGAAAGGAGAAAGTATCAAAATGGAGAATCATATTTGTGGAGCATTTCTGTACCTTGTTTTAAACAAATACATTTCACCATGAGTGGAAGGAAATCAACTAATTCTTTCTAAATGGAAGGTGGAAATCTATTTAAGTTGCCACAGACATTCCTACTCAACCAGAGTCTTTCCCATTAAAGACAGAATGTCAATGAAATATAAGTTATTAGGGCCTCAATAACGTACATTTTTGGTAAATAAAAAAAGTTGCTGCCTTTATAAATCTGAGAAACCTGAACATGATTGTGCAATGTGGAATTCCCCAAATTTAAGTCATTTTAAAACCTGATGCAATGAAGAACTAAGCAACACTAAACATAAATCCTTCCAAGTCAGTTGCAGGGAGTTTTATTCCCAGATACGTCCGTGAAATTTTTCAATTAAAAATGGGAAGAATAGATGTTTTCTTTCAAAGGGCAACTGGACTATCTTGTTTTGCTTGAAGTCATTTCACTTCTCATCCAAGGAGCTTCTTCAGTTCTGACTGAATGGTGGCGAATGGAAGGATTTGTAGCATGTGGCCATTGGACCTCTTTCTGACAGTTGTTGAAGTCACTTGGAGATTTACCTATGGCCTCAGGGTCACCTGAATCCTGTGGGTTGTAATTTTGTTTCTGGAAATCCTTTCATACTCTTGCACAATTTGAAGGGTATTCATCCCAAAGAGCAAATATCTACAGAGATTCTCAGTTGTCCAGATCATGGCACCCCAAAGGCATTTTCTTTCAAAAGGTAACCGGACTTTCTTCAAGCAAAACAAGAAAACCCAGTTGTCTTTTGAAAGGAAACACCCTTGGGACACCATGACCTGGACAACTGAGAATCTCAAGAGACATTGGGAAGAGTAATGTTCATATCTCAGCTCAACCTTGAAGGTCCCTGAATGGATAGGTCAGCCGGATCAGCTACTGTACATCAACCCTGAATATCAATGGGGAGATAGATATTGCAATCAGGATTGGCCTAACATCTTATAGGACAACATTTCTGTGGGCTATAATAATCTTTCATTAACAGAGGTCACACATGAACTGGCTTCTAGTAACCAGGAACTAAAACTTCTCAAGATATTCATCAAAAGGAAATGTATCCCCAAACCACAGAAGACAATCTAAAACTAGCCATGAATCTGAGTTTAGAAGGCATTCAAAAGAATCCATGTGACATAACTGGAAAATGTGAACAGCCTTTCTGTTCCAGCTAAACCATCTCCAAAAAAATAATTTAGAATTATTCAAATTATTAAAACAGCTGTAGTCCATTGAGTTGGTAATATAAGGTAAAACCCAGTTGTGAATATAATACAATATATATTTTAGTTAGACCTCCAGTAGGCTGGAGGTCTAACTAAAAAAATAATTGTGAACAAAGTTGGACAACTATCTTTAGTATCTGAAATTTCTGAATGCTGCTTTTGTGATTGAAAATTGCAGTTAAGTAGACATTCCAGGGGGGAAAGATATATTAAGCCAAAAACCAGAAGCAATGTTATAACAATTTTTAGATTAACCTTTTTTTAAAATTATACTTTTCTGCGTTTTAGAGAAATAGAGTTTTTTCCCTATCTCTCAGCTGCCATCTTGTAGCTATTTCAATTTATATAGTTTAGAGAGGGTAGTTCCCTTCTATTTATTTATTTATTTAACACATGGAATAGAGTAGATTGATAACAGTAGTAAAATATATAAAAGGAGCACATGATATTATGGTACACATATAATGGAAATATGTAGTCAATTTTGTAAGGTACAGTGGAACCTCACAATTTTGTAAGGTATAGTGGAACCTCACAAACGCTTTGGTTCACAACCAATTCGGTTCACAACCTTAAAAATCAGCTAATTGTTTGACTCAGTTCACAAACAAATCCTCGGTTCACAAACAAACTTCCTGAGAATGAAGAAATCGCAAGAGAGAAAACACCGGAAGGAGAGCATCCTTCCATCGCGGAGGCGGACTCTCCCGCAAAACAGCAACCTCTCTCTTGCTCAAAATCGACCAACTGAACCTTTTTCTCTGTTGTTCGTGGTTTTCTCAGTGTTCGTATGAAAGGATTTTACTGTTACACTGTGCGTTCTGTGGCATATTTCACTACAGTCCTGTATTTGTGTGCTTCAAAATCTTAAAAAAACAGTAGAGTTCATAGGGGACTGGAATGGATCAATCATATTTCCATACAACACAATGAGAAAATTTGTTTTGGTTCACAACCCACTCGGTTCACAACCAAAGTTATGGAACCAATTGTGGTCATGAACCAAGGTTCCACTGTATGAGGAAGGAATTCAAAAAGTGAACCAACATATTTCCAAATGTAACTTGTAACATATATAAGTTATAGATTACATTTTGAAATATGATGGTTCATGAGAATAAATATGCTAAATATATAAATAGGCCATTTATCCAATTAAGCACAATATTTGTTAGTTAGACAAAATCTGCTTTTTCTCCTGCATAAGCTCTCAAATAACAGCTAGTCACTAATGATCCGGTGTCTGGTGAGTTCTCTTTATTTACAGTAAATTAATGTAATGAATGTTAAGCAATCACTATGTCATTCTGTTGTTTTAAATCCACACTTCTGGGGAGCAGGAAAGAAAGGAGTTACTACATTCTTACTTCTTATGACTGCATGCCTGGAGTAATAAGGTTGAGAAAGGAAACAGCTTTGATTCTGTGATGGTGGGTTGAAGCCTCCTACGGGAAAATTTCTTTTCAAACTCCAAATTCGTTCCAGAGCCACTGTCCATAACATACAGAAGAGCATTATTATAATTGTATCGTATTACAACCACAATCGAGACCTGGGATTTAATCGAAGCAATCGCTAAGTGGAACATCACAGTTTTATGGTCTTATTTCAGTCTTTTTTTTTTTTCTTTTTTTGGGGGGTGGTGGTTTACAGAGCCATAAACAAATGGATTGCTTTGAAGCTTATTTGGAACACTGTAGGCAAAAAGGAAAGCTGAAAGGCCCCTTTTAGGATCTATATATAATGTTTCATCCGCTCAGGAGCAGGAAGTGGTCCATGAAAGTGTACATGTTGTCCTTGATTTATGACCACAACTGGAAATGGAAATCCAGTCGTAAGTTGTCATGGTTGTAAGCTGAGGCTCCCACATGAGCAGAAATGATTTTTATGAACTTTCTTGCAGTGGTTGTAAAGCAAATGTGACAGTGATTAAGTGAACGTGGTGGTTATAAAAATGCAAATTCATTCATTCAAATAGCTTTTTGCTAGAAACTGGCAAAAAAGTCACAATTATTTTATTTTATTTTAATTTAATTTAATTTAATTTAATTTTTTTTATTTTTAATCCCATTTATATGCTGCCCTTCTCCATAGACTCAGGGCGGCTTACAATCTGTTAAGCACAAATCAATGTGCTTAGCAATAGCCTTCATTCCTGCTTACTAGCGGCATTTTTACAAAGTCAGCTTATTGCCCCCAACAATCTGGGTCCTCAGTTTACCTACCTCGGAAGGATGGAAGGCTGAGTCAACCTTGAGCCTGGAGAGATTCGAACATGCCTAATTACAGGCAGCTGGTTTGCTAGGCTAAGTCCTTGCAGCCTGCTCCACCAAGGTCCCTCTCCACCAAGGTTCATATTATTCTATTTTAGATGCATTATGTGGAACTTCCTGGAGAATGCTTTAATTCTAGAAATGGTGGAAAGAAAGAGAATAAAAAGACAACCACCAGCAACGTAGATGGATTCAGTTACAAATGTGATGTGAGTGCCATTGGAAAACCTGAAGAATACTTTAGGGATAGATCATTGTAGAGAAAACTTATGTGCTTGCTAAGAGTCAACAGCGACTTGATGACATGTAATCAGCCAAAAAGAGAGGTATTTAATTGGCATTTCGTTCAATGCCAGACAGAAGTCTGTGTGACAGCGTGGCTGCTATTATGGTTAAGGTCCATTTTAAGTAGCCTTCAGATCATAACTGTTTTTACAATCCATGGATTAGACAACCTTAACTCTGTAGATGTCTAAACCTTATATTTTTACATTTTTATTTCATTTTATTGCCCTGGCTATGAAAAGCCAATGCGAAATTCTTGAATTTTGATTTATAAATTTCAGAAGAGAAGCAGTTGAGTTGAATGTAGAAAATGGTTGCCCACATGAACTAAACATGTAAGTTCAAAGCAAAGACTAAAAAGGCACACAATATGCTGCTAGTAGATCGCTTAGATTGAAGATATAACAGGCATATAACCACCAAGATTAAAATGCAGTGTGTGTGCAAGGCTTCATACTATATATTCCCGCAAATATATTATTGAGAGTCTCGAAAGACAAGGTTAGGGACAGGCCTTCTGACGCATTACAGGTGGAGATCTCTGGAGTTTGCTCTGATGTATTTGATTCATTGATTATTTGCCATCAAGTTGTTTTCAACTCCTAAGACCAGGGGTGGGTTTCTACCAGTTCGCACCTATTCGCTAGAACCGGTTGTTAACTTTCTAAGCAGTTCGGAGAACTGGT
>JANHFR010003778.1:18838-38013 GCA_032468015.1 Mimophis mahfalensis
TATGTATGTATGTATATATATATATATATGTTTAAGAAAAAGGATAAAAAGATAAATAGGTTTCTAATCATCCTCCAGTTTGAAGAAATATTTGTATTTTTCTGTTTAATTTCTCTATTGTATAAGTGACTTGCATTTCTAGGCAAGATTATTTAAACAATTTAATTGTATTTTAATATTTGACAGAGTTTTAATTTAAAAGGGATTTAGAAGAAAATGTATTTAGACTAAAATAATTAATGTCAAAATCATTTTAAATATGGTTAAAATCCCTTGTTTTACCTAAGACCAACTGTACTGTAATTGGCCAAAGTGTCACTTTCTTTAAATGTAAATGATTCATTGATACACGTTATTTATGTCAGGAGGTGAAAATTAACCAGAAGCATCCATGAAATAACTAAGTGTAGTTATTGTGATTTAAATACTTAAAATAAGGGAATGGAAATCATTCTTCCATAAAATGGAAGAAAGTGGTAGAAATAGGTGCGTTTTTATTAGATACAGCAAAACAGATACTTAGTGGTCTTCAGATTACTTTCACAAATAAAGCCTACTACTGTTGATGCCTTATTGCTGGGAAATACCCTAAGTGATCCAACATATAGATTGGATTTCTGTGCTGGAAACTTTATGAAGTCCATTATATATTCCTGAAATATTGCTTGAGAATCTGAATTTAACAATTATGAATATATGTGCATATTTAATATGAAAATAAGTGGATTTCCCAGCTATTTCTAATGGAACTAGCCTTTTAAGAACTGCTCTATTTTTTGAAGACACTATTCAAAAATTCATGATACCAGTTTTATATAGCATCTTTTCAGCTTGCTGAATTTCTACAACTCAAATCTCTGTTCAATCTATGCCACCTCCTCCATGAAAATGATGCAGTTGTAAATTTGGATTTAAGTTGTATATAAAAGAATTATATTTACATTCATTTCTTTAAATCAAATGTGTGAATATTAGCTTTTAGTATGCATTCTTTGTGGTATATTTGCAGATTTTATAAAAATACAAAAAAAACCCTTGCTATGGTGTAGTATGTGTTTTTAAGCAATTTTGTTTAACTCAGTATGCTAAATTTTTACTATTCTAAATTGAAATGCCTGGGACTGTTTATAGCAATAAATTAAAATAATGTTGATTATCATGATCACGATTATGAGATATCATGAAAGAGAACCTATGAATTTCTAGATGCTTTTGAGCTACAATTCTTATAGATTCAAGGTAAGGACTACTGATAGTTCAGCAGCATCTTGTAGGCTAAATTCTTCCATCACTGCAGTAGATGGATTGCCTCCTGTCCAAGTCAGTTATACATCCTGTTGACAGGATTGTTCACACGTTCCTCCAAAATGTTCAATTGTAGAAAAGAAACTCTGAAGTTGAACTTTGGAAATTAAATTTGTTCTTAATTATATTTTTAGAATCACATTAGCTTCACTTTGAGTAACAAAACTGTTTTGTTATCTAAATGATAGCATGAGTGAAATGGAACAGAAGAGGCTTTCTAAGTATATTCTTACATTGAATATTATAAATTTTGAAAATGCACACCTTTTACTGTATTCAGATGTTACCGAGGTTCTAGAATTACTTTTCCTTCCTTTGCTTTATTCTTCACTATGGCTTGGATGCAGACAGTTGCTGTGTGTGTAAGAGATGTGTGTAGATACCCTTTTCCAACACCCAGACTACAACATCTTGTTGGTTTTTTAAAAAAAATAAGAATGTCTATCTTACTTTTGAATCAAAATTCTACTGATGCTTTATAAAAATACCGTAGTACTGTATAACATAATACTGTATAACAAGAGGGAGATTGTATTAAAAGTAACATGAAAGCATACAAACAAATACAAAACAAGTCAAATTCAATTTACAAGGTACAATAAAAGGTTAGAGCATGGTATTCTGAAATTAGAATACTGTTGGCGTCCTTGGAGAAAACAAACGCTCACACAGCAATTTCTTCCGATGTGTGCCTTATTCCCAAGAGAGAAACCAAACCGCACAAGTCAAAGTCAAAGTCAAACCGGCAACGCCTTTCCAGAGTCACCGTAACATTTAAATTCATTCCCAACACCACACCCGGTGAGAATCCAACCCACCTGCACCACCCCCTATCCCCTCCCACAGTGCTCGAATCATCTCTGTCGTTCCCGAGAACCTGAGAAACCAGGAAGCCAGGAAACTGCTCTCGTAGGGAAAAGGGAATCCCAAGACGTCAGCACAAGCCTGGAACCACCCGCAAAGGCAAGCGGGAATCCCTGCCCCCGTGAGAATGTAACACTCGCAATCCACAAGAGGGAGGAGAAATTAACAAGGAAGAGGAGGAATGGGTAGGCAGGGCAATGAAGTGACGTTGGGGAATCCAGGATCCTGTAAACAGCAAGATGCCTGGCAGTCAGGAGCATATCGTAGTGGCGGGAATGACATGGAGATGTCAGATCCAACAAATACCACTGAGAACACTTTTTTACTATATTTCTCTAAGATAAAAACTATGTGGATGACAATCTTTAGACAGCTTGGGTATGAATACTAATGAATACTATTCATCTGTCCAGACAAGTCGCTATTTATCTTATGTGGGGAAAACAAATTTATTGGCTCTAATTAGGGCCAATAAACAGGAAATATTTAAATAGGCTTCTAATCCCTTACCTTTCAAGTTCACATAGCCAAGACATTACTTTCTCTCTTTTTGCTATATATTGCCCTATAGATCTAATTGAAATTAAAATTCTAATACTGAAGAAATATTATACCTGGAATGCTGCCAATATAAGATAATTTTTACACATAAAGTATGACATGGCAATAGTTATAATAATTTTATTTGTAGTCACAGACCAAAGTACAAGTGTAATAAAAGAAAAACATGGGGAAGATAAAATCATAGACAATTGGCCACCAGAAGCCTTGGCTGAAGGGGATTACAGTGTTCTCCTCTAATAGTTACAGCTCTTAAAAAAAATTTAGAAACCTGTGAAGTGATGTGTGGGGAGCCATCCCCTAGACAATATGAGATCAAATTACTAGCACTGGGTCCAGGAGACACAGTAATTTAATTCTGCCTGCATTATACATAAAAGGACATGCTTCACAGTTTCAGCCTCAGCTCTGTCACAGGAGCATAGCTGGTTGCTAATCGGCAGCTTCTTGAATCACCTGTCCAGTAGTGCTGAGGGCAAGACGTTGAAACCAGCTAGGGAGAAGACTCTTCTATACTTGGGGATGGTTAGAGTGTAAAAGTATAAGGCCATCCTCAGTCCATAATTATTAAATTGGCTGAAGATCAAAGGGGAGCAGGTTTTGTTAGCTCTGGCTCTTAGATATTGCAAATCTATGTCCACAAGCCATTGGACTACCTTAAATTGGGCGTCCTTGAGGCCATAATCTCCCAAAGCATGGCAATAGTTTTTACTTTAACTTCCTCTGCCGTTTTCTATTAATGTATTTTCTTCATATTCAACAAGAAAGTGTGTAACAATCACAAGATGATGATCCTGATCTCTTTTCTTCGCTTTGGCAGTTTGCAGTCTGTTAGCTAACATTAGAGTGGATTATAGTTTTACAGCTGTCTAGCTTACCACTTATGTGCTTGAGGATAAAAAGTACAAATTAAAACCCTGAAAAAAAGGGATTTACCCTGCTTTTTAAACTGGTATTTATGTGAATGGCCTCCAAGCAATCCATGACCCAAAAAAGCTCCTACAAGAAAGATCAGACTGTAGGTCATAGATATGGACAGGTTAAGGATTCTAAGATACAAATGTATATTTTAACATCACTTGAAACTGAAAAGATCCTTCATGTTGCCCTCCCAGTTTCCATGTTGTAAAAGGAATTAAAAAGGTAAAAAGATAGATGCAGAACCTTACCGATTTTGCAATTTAGCTCATCCCCCAAATCACAAAGAATCTGAGTACTCAGGTTTCCAGCAAAATGTTCATCTGACAGATATTCAATTAATGTCCCCTGAGCATTATGTACAGTGGAACCTCAGTTCACAACCACAACTGGTTCCATAACTTTGGTTGTGAACTGAAACAAATTTTCCATCCATATAGCACTAAAACTGGGAGGAGCGTCAGAGCTGGTATCAACTTTATAAAGGTAGCATGAAACAAACCAATAAAATTGTTTCCTAAATTCAATTGTGAAATGTCTGCATTATTCTACTTTGCAAACCGTGCTGATTAGCAGGATTACAGATGTAATTCAAAACTCAGATTATTATCTACAAACCTCTGGTTCTTATAACATATGGTATAGTTATTCTCCGAGGGATGGTAGAGGACAGGAAGGCCTGGAGGAGTTTTGCTGTCTCTGCCCACCTGTAAGATTTGACTTGGCATGTTCTGCATCCCATCTTTTGAACGATGTAGCCATGATCCAAGAGTCTTTTCTGTCACAGCTTTGCTTTAGAAATTTGAATCCTCTTATATAAATAAGTCTTGGAAACCTGGCTTTTTCCTCAGTCTTTGAGTTAAGATGGGCTCCTGGGTGTTTTTATTTCTGGAATGATCATCTTGCTTTTTTCATTAGCTTGATGTTACACTTCTTTGGTTTTAAATTTGTACACCACCAAGAACTGACAAATTGGACAGCTTAGAAATGTGAAATAGTTCCAGGTTTCCAGTTATGATTCCCTTTTCTCTTAAAAGTAAGCAATATGAAAAGCTTCTCCTCTAAAGGAAATTCAGCATGTTTACATATTTTAGACATTTATTTTAAACACGTATGGGGATGTGATATATGCAAAGAAATATGCATAATGGCTGGAGCCTTGAGGGCCTTCAGAGATGCTAAGCAAAGCAAAGGCTAACAAAATTACTAATACATTTTAAAAACACAACATTCTTCTATTTGTACACACAAATGCACACATTAAAATGAGTGAAATAGCATGAAGAACAATTACAAAACCACCCCAAATAAAAATCATTAACCTCAAGAGACCAAAATTTCCTTACAATATTGTTTCCCTATAAGGAAATGAGAAATACAACACACCATATATCTACAGAACTTTATTTTTTTATAAAAGAACACAAATTGTTCATTTCTCAAAACAGACTTCATAATTTCAATTATAGAATAAAATTTTGGAGTGGAAGAATTATAACTGGCTCATCAATGGAGGCTTAGACATTAAAAATAAATGCAACAAAAGGTTCACATCAAAAAAGGGGGAACAGTATTTTTCTATAGACACTCTATCAATAATCACCATTTACAATCCAACCTGAGTAAAGGCCAGAACTGTTTGGTCATTTGGGACCAGATACTTTTCACATATTTTTGTGGAAAACACTTTTAACAGATATACTGAAGATCACATTTCCCTCTTGCCAGACTCATTGATGTTTTATTGCATGCTTTTTCTTTTTAATGTTGGATGCCACAACTGGATTAGTGTTCTGACTAGTTTGCAAAAAACATGGAAGATAATTTAAGTTCCATTTCTGAAAGTACTTGCTATATCAAAAAATAAAGAAGTGATGAAGTTAATAGGCTAGGAAAGAATGACATATTCACCAAAGCATTTTCAGATATATGTACTATGCAGATATATGCCACTGTTTTTATTCACTGAAACTGTTGCATTTATATATTACAATTAATGATGAAATTATTTAAAATGTCTGGCCAATTTTGCACTTTAATACAGTGCAAAAATATTAAGTCATTTTCTTTCTTTCTTTTTGTCCTGAAACAAAGTCCTAGCCACCAATACTAGCTTTTCAGCATCTACATAAAGTCTGACAGCACATTTGGTATTTTACATGCTATTAAAATTGTATTCATATTTACAATATCTGTAGGAACCATTCTCCCACTTTTTGCACTCAAGCACCCACACCCATGCATACCATCATTTCACAATGATATGAGGTTAGGCTCCTCACCTTTAAGGAGCTCCCTGGGGATGGAAAAAGTACTAATTGAGCTTATTTAAAAAGCAAAGGGAGAATGTATTTGGCCATTATACTCTTTAAAGTTTGTATGTGTATGTATATAGACGCACACACACATTATTTATATATATATATATATATATATAATCTATATATATCTATAACACTGTGTTATTTTTTTATATTCTATATACAAAATGACATCAACTGTTCCAGTTAACGGACTGTTCTAGCCAATCTTTAATGCTGCTTTTAGTGACTCATGTTATATTTTGGGTTTTCCTCTACAACAATTCAAGTCTAAGTGAAATAAGGCACAAATATTTTGTTTTGATTTCAGGGGAAAAAGAAGCATAGAAGGCAGATTTCAGATGGTAACGTCTGCAAATAAATTATCTTCTATCCTTTAGAATTGTATTTGAAGTTATATAATCTTCAGAACTCTAAAGTAGCAGTCCCATTTATTATGTTTCAGCAGCTATGTTAACTATAGATTCCTTAAAAGGAGAACTAGATTTTCCATGTAGAGCTCAAAAAGTAGAAATTACACATGAAACACGTAAGCCTGTAAATAACAAACTGTTCAAAGGCTTCAACGTGCTACAAGAAATTGCTTTCTTTGCATTTTATATCCCTGGCCCCCATTAATGAAGCCTTTCCAGACACAGATAATTGCAAAAAAAAAAAAAAAAAAAAAAAGGAATAAAGAAAAAATAAATGTTTGGCAGCACAAAGAATGCCTACTAATCAAATCAAATCTTCATCAGGAAAGGATCATATATAAAACAAATTTTCTGTAGTAGATGAAGTGTACCCAAGTTGCAGGGCATTCTTTGATGGGGAATAAAAGGTTACAGTTCCAAAGGCCCCTGACTTTGGTGATTTACAAAGTTCATTCTTGTTTAGTGTGATCCTTGGTATCTTCCTCATCTGTATATTCTGATGGTTCCTCTCCTGGCTTTAGGAGTCTACCTACATAGTCATATTTTTCTGGAAAAGATATAAAGAATATTATAATACATATATTTAAAAACCAGTTGATATCGCACTACTTATTACATTTGTTGTTACAAAGCCATCATAAACGTATAAATTAATTCCATGGCTGTCTTGTTATAGTCTATTTTCTTGAAGTAATGCATCTCTTTTTGTATTACAAAAGTGACTTTTAAAATGAAAAGGCATTATGTTCCAAAGATGACATAGCCTTTTTTCACTGCAAAGAAAATACTGCATGTTCTCCTTTATTAACTCCAACCAGAAGCAATACAGAGATTTAGATGAGCTAGTGGACTCATATAAACTCAGGCTTCCAGAAGCTTCCAGCTTCTCTTTAAGGAATAGAAATTCCACATACCTCTGAGTTAAATTGATTCAGATACAAGGATAAAAACATACTGCTATCTGTGAAAGCTTTAAAAGCACATCTTTGCAACTAAATGTCATGGAATGGAATGGAAAATATAGGACATGTCCCACTTCTCTAGTATCATTCTCAAAAGACCACTTTTGAACCCCACTGTAGAAACCTCCGACCAGTAAAAAATGACAACCAAAAAAACCCCAGTCATAATTGCAGCTCCAGAAGTTAGAGAGACAGTATATAATCAAACACCTCTATATCCCATTTCATCCCCTGAAGTTGGGTTTTGGGCTTTTTTGTACCTGATAATACAAATCTAGTAAAGTTGTCTTCCTATTATTTCTTTAAATATATATGCATACAGACGCACACACAATTCTTTAACTACTCTATTGTAAGAGAAGTCACAATATTGTAGCAAGATGTGTATATGCTATTTGAAAAATACTGAGTTGTATTTCTGAATTGTTTTCCATTTGATGGAAAAATCTTTCAATTAAAATAATTACCTTTAAACTGCATTTCCCATTCCCTAACACTTTCCATTTGCACAGCATTTAAGTCCGATAAATCATCATATTCATCTCTGAGTGCATCTTTATCTAAACAGAAAGTTGCTAGTCCCCTCGAAGCATCTCTGCCAGCAAATATTCCATAAGGACCTTCTGAAAACAGAAAAAAATACATTTATAAAACTATATGTAATTAATAGTATACTGTTCATTTTTGTTAATACATAATGACTAAAAAGCTTTCTTTAAAATAATTAAATTTGAACAATCAATCGATTACATCTAAAATATAAAGTACTTGGATATCATTCTTTCAATTCCAGAAAATATTTTGAGAAAGATTTACAAATGCTAAACAAAAATCATTTATTGCAACAAAGTGAGATGCTGTCAGCTCTACATTTCTATTTCAAACTTCTAAATATAAAATTATTCTGTTTTACCTGCAGCCAATACCACTTAAGGAGTATTATACCCAACAAACATTGTCCTTCCTCTACAATACTGTCAAAATAATATCCATATGAACAAAGTAGTTATTATACTGATTATATAAAGCAATATCCTACAGAGATTTTGCACCTAAACTGTACTAAAAGATGTTGAAAAGTATATGAAGGCACTGAACATTTTCATTTAGGTACGAAATTCAAAAGAAGTCCGTCCATGTTCCTTGTAAAATTGGGGTGTTTCACTGTTTTTAAAGAAACCAATGGGAGCAATATTTATCAAATTATCTTTGGAATATTTGGAAATAGCTTATCTGCAATTTTCAGGTTATATGAAATCTCTAACTGCTTATTAAAAATAATATAAAGTATTTCACATTAGAAACAAGCTTTATGTTTTCATTGCACAAACTGTGTTTACAGATAGTCTTCAACTTATAATCATTCATTATAAGCTGCAGTTTTCTTGGACTTATAATCGTTCATTATAAGCTGCAGTTTGCAGAAAACTTGGCAAGTTTTTTGGAAGTGGTTTACCATTGCCTTCTTCCTAGGCTGGTAGAGGGTGACTGGCAGAAGATGAGAACCTATTGGCTTCACAACTAAAATTAACGGTCCCACAATTTCTAACCTAGTTTCTTAATCACCAAACCAAATTTGGTCATTATGTGTTTGGATGTATACACAGATGCACATGAATTATTTGTGCTAAAATGCAAAAATGTATAACTGTTTTCCAAAACCACTTGTTTCTAATATTGTACAAATTTTGTTTTACAGTGAACAGGCGTAATGGTATTTAATGGCAATTGTGTGCTAAACAACTATAGAACAAATGTTAGGATTTATCTAATAATATGGGAGCTAACATTTAACTCTTTTGTCTTAAAAAAAAAGCATAACTTTGGACAAATATAAAATTAAAATACAGACCCCAGGTGTAAGATGCTCAACATTGCACATACAGATCAGCACATACAGAACTTTTCAACAGATGCTCTCAGTTGGTAAGGCAAATAAGAAATCTCTTGCAATTCTCAATGATTCTTATACAAGCATAAAGATTGAGATAATCTTATTAACGAGCAATTGCTTCGGAAATTATAAGTTCACTCATGTACAGAAAGTAGAACCATATCCAGCCTGTAAATATATATTTGCAACACATAACCAAGTTTTGAAAAATGAATCTCTGAAACATTTGCCCATATTAAAATGCTAGGACTTAAGAGAAAGGCATATCTTGAGGTATAACTGGGTATTTTTTTTCCCCTTTGGCATAGTTTTGGTATTATGATCAAGTACTGTAGTGATGTTTTTTAAGAACACAACATAGCAATGTTAGTTTTAGTTTTGCATATTTCATTCCCATTTTATTAAATTTCATGCTGACAATTCAAATTTCTGAAAAAGAAAAAAAAATGAGGCTCTTATCCCTGCAACATGAATGTATCATTTTTTTAAAACATCAACTGTACATTTGGTGCCAGCTTTATAATCATCTAGCAAAAGTTGTTATTGCCTTGCTAAAAGCCATACTATTATTGTAGACTATTTAATCTAAAATTGATAATCTATTCTAGAAGTTTTCAAACACGCATAGGAGCACATTTTTTAAAAAAGACTGAGTAGGCAAAACAGTAATAGATCAAAACTGAAGCACGTTTTGAAAGATGGTTAAATCTCTGGGTACAGGCATCGACCACAACCATCTGCCAGGCAGATCAAATTTATTTTGGTTATTTAGTATATTTACATGTAAATATATATTTAGTTTTATTCATGACTGTGGTTATACATTAATTTTAAGCTATCCACCATACTGCAAAGTTTGAAAGCCCTGCTATAATCTAAAAGAAAATGCATTTATTCAAATTGTTTATCATATTGCCATTTTCTGAAACTGCTAAATTTTTCACAGCTTGGGGTAAGTTCCTATAGAACCTATCACAGTAGGATGGTTAGACATCAGTACACAAAGGAAAATAACCAATGCCCAAAATTTTACACTACTGTAGAAAAGGTAGGTAATATAACAATATCCTATTTGTTTAATTGTAGGTAAATAGTAACCTTAAGTTGCCCCAATTTAGTTCAATACTGCTGAGCTAAGAAATTTCTTTTCTACTTTTTCCCATGTAAAACCCCTTCCCATAACTCCAAAGCCCCTCATTAAGAAAATAATCGCAGTGAAAGAGAAATTCCCCAAACTGCCAGATTACCCATACTTTCCTTGCTTTTGAAATATGCAAAAAAACCAAAACCACCCATTAGCATCAGAAGGGAATGAACCATTCTGAAATGCATACAAATCTGTCACTGTGATTTTTTTAAAAAATCTTGCATCATAGATGGGGGGGGGGAATCTTAGAAGTTCAGTATTCATAAAATAAATCCTTCCCAAGGATAAACTGTACAGTTTGCATTTTCCTCAACATTTGTGGCATTTTAAATGAACTCACAAAAAATAAAAGGAGCATGAGAAACTTCCCAAATTAGATTATTGTAAAATAAATGAATGTTAAGGTATGTTAAATGGTATTCAGAAAAAAATATAAATTTCTTAAAATATCTCTTTCAACTCAGTCAATGTAAGAGATTCTGTTTCCTATTGTCAATGTAACTGGTGAAAAAACTACCTTTGGTTGAACCATATGTCTATTTGCAATGAATTTAAGTCTCCAATTATGTTATTTTCAGTGATTTATTATTCTGATGTAAAGCTGCAGAGTAGAAGATCAAAATCTGATAATAATAATTCATAAGGACTTATAGTTTAACAAGTGTTAGAATGTATTGACAAAAAAGTAAGAATATAAACCATTTTTCAATAAAAGTATCAGAATATATTGGCCCAATAAATTTAGCCTGTTTATAAAAGCAAAAGTCCCATACGTTTTAGTATTTTCAATTGAAATCTGCACATGACATTGGCCTTGGAATTGTCATGGCAAAGTTCACAAGATTTTGAAGGAAATGCTATCCGTGTTGTATTCCAGAACATTAAGTAAAAACAAGTTTAGATTAAAGATAGACAGGCACCATGGCAGTCATAAGCTCTTCAAAAAACTAACTTTGAATATTTTACTCCCCTTACAATTCCACTTATGAAAGAAACAGGCAACCTATAATAACAAAGATCGTCCATTTTTTTCAGCTGATTCTGAATTTTCATTTTTAAAACATACACTTCTGAGGGAATTTATGGCCAGCAAACCAATACAATAATGGAATTTTCAGAATTGCCATCTCATGACATGTCAAAGAACAAGATCAAAGCATTAACGCTCACAGAGGCTTGATAGTTATTTTGACCCTTACTGCAGTTGAAAAAAATGAAAAAAATGAACAATCAGTATAATCGAGACCATAACATGAATGCTGTTATATGTGCAGCTCGTAGGCCTTGCACTTCTATTCTGAAGTATGCTCTTTTTTTCCCAACCTCTCCTTTTGGAACCATTAATTCATTCCTTTGGCACAAGTGAAAGAAATTTTAAAGGTGCATCTTCATCTTTTCTCAGAAATTTTATTCTTCAGACTGTCTCCCATATATCAGACTGAAGCTTAATTATTTAGTATTATTATACATCATAATCACTACTTCCTAATTTTTCTACTGTTCGCAGCAGATTTGGAAAAAAACATGCATGCTTGCCACTAATACAAGGTTGATTTTTAAGAAAGTTAGATTTTTTTGGCAAATCCAGAAAAAAATCTTACCCTTTTTTCAAATTTTTCTATACCTATTACAAAAAGTAGGAAAAAGTCTACTAAAACACTGAGGAAGAGAAACATATAAAATCTCTACTGTTATAAATAACTTAAACTGAAGGTATCAAAAACCAAACTAGTTTCATGTTAAGGGAATCATTTAAAAAAATCTAACATACTGAAAGGAAGATTGTTAATTATAACATTGTCTGACATTAAGCCACTTTCTGCAAATATAATACAGTAGTTGTTTTTTATATGGCCAGACCAGTATTTAAAAGACAAACATTAAGCTAATATGCACTACTACTCACAAAAAGCTTTATCATTTCTGCTAGATTCCCTTTGTTACATCTTGAAAATTTTAATTTAACAAAATTAAATGGAACCTGATATGCTGTAAAACACTAGTCTCAAATATCTCTCAATAGGCATTCTTTAGGTGTTGCTTTCTGGTGCTTTGGGAGGGTGAGGGAGACATATTCTAATAGAAAAAGACAAAACTGAAAGTAAAATTCTGAAATCCTGAAAACTAAAAGCAGTTGTTTACCATCACTCCTTCTTAGAGAGATTTTGTGACTGTCAACTAAATCCATGGCAGGCACTCTCAAAATTACAAATGTGCCTATTTCAGTGTTGTGTGTTCTACACTGTACTAGATTGGGGTGGATACTTTCAGTGATTCATCAGATCATTTGTTGATTGACATAAGTAAGAAATAATTAAGCTAAAAAGGGGAACATCTCAAAAACAATTCAGCTATAACCCCAAACAATCTACAGAAAAACTTGACAGGTAAACAGGAAATGCTCTCTTGATGAATCTCTTGTATGTACATACAGTTTACAAATATAACACTAATGTTTACTTCCACTTTTTTGCACATATTTCTTAGTCAGATCTTTCTTCCCATCATAAACTTAATTATAAAGTAATTTCTACTATTGAAGAAAATATATGAATAAAACTAACAAGAAATGTTAAGCACCAAATTAGTCCTCCTTTTCCCCTTCATTCGCCAATATTTATATCAGCAGATGGTTTATAAGCAAATTCCACTTCAAAAGCAAATTCTAATGTATCAAAAGAATTATTTAAGAAACCCATCTAGGCAACCTGATACCTACTCAGAAATTTTAATTTTTTTTCAATTTAATAACTTCTTGTCCTATGTATACTACTTAAAAATTTCTCCTGTTTGTCTCCTTCAATTAGCCCAAATCGTGCAATTGCAGCAAAACCAGCGGTTCTCAACCTGTGGGTTGCAACCCCTTTGGGGGTTGAATGACCATTTCACAGGGTCACCTAAGACCATTGGAAAACACATATCTGCGCCAACCCCATCACACACTCCCCGTACAAATACGGTTGGGGGTCACCACAACATGAGGAACTGTATTAAAGGGTCGTGGCATTAGGAAGGTTGGGAATCACTGAGCAAAACAATTTTTGAACCAAGGTGCCTCAAATCCACTAACTTAAAAGAATGTATATAAAAACCAAGACCCATTACACCATGTTAACTGGTATTTCAAGGACCTACACATCAGTTGTTTTCAAAAAGTTGTCACAATTGTGATTTCTGATGCACCCTGCCGACTTCCAACAAAATCAGTGGGGAAGCTGGCAAGAAATCAGAAGTCACTCCTGCTCCCACTGCTTTTTTGCCAGCCCTTAATCATTTGGTTTTTCTCTTTAGGAAGTATCTCTGAAAGGATGATCCAATGAGATCATGGGTTTTGCTAGATCAGGAAGAGTTCCAATCCAGCCACATGAATGTGAATGGTGGTACCTTGGTACTTGTCGTTAATTGGTTCCAGGAGTTGCAACAAGTACCAAACAAACCACATAACTTACCACACAACCCTTTGTTTCACTGGGAAGGATTTCCTGCCTGCCTCTTTTCCTATGTCAGTGACCTGCCCAGCATGGCCAATTTCCTTTCTTCCCTCTGTGGCCATCCCCCTTTTACTTTTCAGCAACCTTTCCAGTATGGACAACTTCATGTCTGTTCTCTGCTGGTGTCCCCCTTTTCCTATCACAGCAGGTTGAGTATGAAACAAAAGAGTAGTGGAACAAAATTTTTGCATCAAAATGCAAAATTCAACAAGTTTTGCAACAGTCAAGTACCAAGGTACCACTGTATAGCTGAAATCAATAGAACTGGAAACCATACCCATTTAGACATTCCATATCCAATATGGGATGAATGACATTGTGTTTGCCAATGTTATTTTGCGCTTGGATTTAGTAGTTTCGAATTTATATTTCTAGCATTTATTTCAATCTCAGATCAAAAAGCATATTGTTAAATGCATGCCATGTCCAAAGAAGGATCACAGATGTGCTTATAATTATATTTTGACATGGTACATTTGTTTGAAGCCCACAGAATACATGAGATACATGTAGTTTCCATCAATGATGATGACAACCTTGAATTATATGGATTAAAAATAATTCTCATTTAACCAAAATTGGGACCAGCAATGTAGCCATTAAATGCAATGTGTTTAGGATTTTATTTTCTTTGCTTTACAATGTCAGAAGGACATGATCCCAGACAGCAGGGTTAGCCCAAGCAACAGGGAAAGCTTCTGGAACTTTGTCACAAGGAAGCCAGTTAAAAGGGCAAATCTTATTGCCCTTTTCCCCATTCCCTGGCCCTTTAAAATACTCACCCCAGCAGTGAGATTATTAACAAGAGAATGTATTTACATTCATTGGAAAGCAAACACCAGCTTACTGGGAACAGACGTTGATATAAATGCACTAACACCAGCAGTTTGCCTACCACTAATTTAGGAGGCAAAAGGAAGCTTTCAATCTGAAACTGATTATGGTCTAGTCAGTTACGTGCAGCAACTGTCAGTCCAGGGTTCTAACCTAATAATTAAGATCACAGAGCTGAATTTGTGTTGGCATTTTTAGGGATACAATACACTGCCCAAAAAAGTAGCTGAAGAAGAGATGCCTTGTTTAAGTAATCTGTGCTCTGTGAAGAGAAAACAAATCTGATTCACAACAATGCATACTACCTGATGGTAATAGTGTACATGTTACAGAGATGGACACTGAAAAGATCATGCATACAGGCACTGGTTGCAAAGTTACCAATGTCACAATTGAAAACTTGGGTTGTTGTCTGAGGCAGTCAATAAAGACACTCTTTATGGTACATTCTGAAGTGCTTTCTGTAGTACATTCTGAAGCACAACAGACATAATGTCCGTCGAATTCACAGAATTCATAAGTCTTTTCTTAATGAACCATTGATAATTACCACATATTGTCTCTGGCCAAATCTGATTTCTGCAGCTATTCAACTGTTCATTAATCCATGGCTACTTGGCTCTTTCAGGTGCTAGAAAAATGAAGTTGGATTTGGGAGGATATAAATAACTTTGAATCAAGAAAGGTATAGCCAATCTTGAAAGAGGCAGTAGTACAACTCCCTCTTGAAGGGACTATTTTAACCTAATCCATCTACTAAATATTGACACCTAATGGAACCCAGATGTGCCTTCTATTTTGCAGCACTTATCCCCAAATTTGGCAGTCTTTAAGAAAGTCCTAACTCCTGGTTCCTCCCTCAGGTGTTAGGCCAACTTTTTTGGAATTATAGGAGGCATCTGGCTCCCAACACAGTATATTTTACATTTTGTTTTACCTTTATTATTTTCCTGTATTGAAGTTTTCAAACCTATAGCCATCTATAGTTGCCTAACAAGTTAACATATAAATTTAATAAACCACACTAGTTAACTTTATGCAATTTCCTCCTGGGAGAAGATTTTAAAGGTAGTGGTAAGAATTCAGCTTCAGAAGATCCTACAGGAAATATAGTATATAGACCCTTTCTATTCAAAGTCCAATGCAAGCATGGGACAGAAACAACATTGGCTGCCCTGGTTGATAGCCTCTACTAGGACATGGATGGAGAAACTGCACTCCTGGACCTATTGGACATCTCTGCAACATGGTATCCTGCTGGACATTCTATGAGGAATGAGCACTATTTATGGTATTTCTCCTACCTGAATGGATTGTTCCAAATGCCTGGAAGAAGAGTGGGTCAAGTCATTGGCTCCTCCACTGACGGATGTCACAGGACTTAGCATTCACTCCCATGCTTTTCACTAACTACACAAAATTGCAGGGAGCATGACATATCATCAGTATACTGATGATTACTACACATTGCAACCCCAACTGAGCCAGATATGTTGCAGAAGTTCTAACTTGGTGTTTGGAAGCTGTAAGAATTTAGATGGCCAAAACAAGATCAACTGTCTTCATGCAGGATAGAATTATCTCTATTTTAAATTAAATCTATTTTACTCAATCACTATTTTCGCTCTAAAGATTGCTGCATTCCCTCTAAAAGAACAGGACTACATCTTGGGAGTCCTCCTGGAATTGTGGATACTGCTTAAACAATAGTTGGAACCTGGGGCCAGGAAGGCCTTTTCCCAGTTGGGCTGATGTGCCAGATATGTGGAGCTTTTTCTAATAGGGATCCCTTGAAACAGTGATTCATATCCTCATCATTTCCAGGCTAGTATATTGCCTTTTTCATGGCACTGCTCTCGAAGATGATTCAGTAGCAGTAATTAATTAAGAACATAACATTCAGTAGTATGACATCTATGTTGAGGTCATTACACCGATTGCCAGTGGGCTTTCAATTCTAATTCAAAGTGCTGGTTTTAACTTTCAAAGTAGGGGTCCTCAAACTTGGCAACTTTTCAGACTTTGGACTTCAACTCCCAGAATTCCTCCTCCAGTCATATCAGGAATTCTGGGAGCTGAAGTCCACAAGTCTTAAAATCACCGAGTTTGGAGATCCTTGCTTTAAAGCCTTATATAGCTTGTCACCTATGTATTTGAAGAACCATCTTTCCCAGCCAGAATCTTTGCCATTCTGTTTATATTCACAAAAAAATAGAAATCATTTTATTTTGAAAAAGCTTTTAAGAAAGACAATATATTTGGGGCACATTATTTTGAATTCTCTCTAAATACGTGAAGAACATTCATGGATGATTTAAAAACTCTACACATCACATAGGAAGACATTGCAGGAGATTCCTTGCTGCCCAATATACTACATAGCAAGGGAGGGTTCTAATGATAAAAAAATATGTTTATACTTTTGAGTAACTATCTTAAGTATAAGGAGTGGTACAGAAATTTTATAATTAAGTTATTTAGATTGTTATTTTCAATTGTAAAAGTATTGTTATATACTCAATATTTACAATACTGATAAACAAACTAACCTCTACTGTGTAGTTTGTGTTGTGTAAACCTTCACCTTGATACATTAATTTGTTACAAACTATTATGCCCTCCTAAATTAACCCAAATATCTAGGTTAGCAAGATCTAATGGTCCAAGTATGTTAGCTACCTGAATCCTGTAGTAAAACTTACACACAAACTGCATGAAATATATTTAAAAGAATGCTGATAGGTTAAACTGATGTCTCAATTACTTTGCTGGCTTTCAAACTTTATTTATAATACAAGTAAATCGCTGTTAGAGGCAGCCTATTTTTAAACAGCATTCAGAATTTTTTTCCACAAACTTGTTTTTAATATAGCAGCCACAATTTCTTTTCCATCATTTAACGATATAGGAATTTCAGTGGTACCCCTGTATATACTGTATAAAATATTGTTTTTAAAATAACATAATTAAGTTCTTTATGATCCTAAATATTTTAAAAGAGAATTAGTTGAACCTATGTATTTTACTTATAACTTCAACACTTCCTAAATTAGAAATACCATGTTTTTTACTATACATGCTTCTTTATAAATGTCTGCGATTTTTATTACAATTATGTACCATTCCTTCACAGTAAAATAAATTTCAACTGTCAAATTCATTGAAATCTACACAAGAGACTAATTTAAATACTTGTTACAAATTGTAATGAAAAATATCACTACAATTCCATACTACCTTAAAAATACACTCAGTTCATTTCAGCTCAAGCTAGGGATTTTTTCAAGGTAACTATGGTAGCTATTACTAAAAAAACTATGATAAGATCAAAACTGCCTACTCATATTCAACACAATCTAATAAACTGGACTACAGCCCATATTCAATTCCAACTGTTGAAATATTTTCAATTAAGATGACAAGGCAGCCTTTAAAAAGTGACAACGCTACCAGAACTTTGACCAGATTTATACTTCTGTCTGAAAGAACATCTGTTTCCATCTATTCACACCGAAGGCTCGAAGAATGTCGGTACCTCTTTTATACAATAAAGATGCTTCTTTTATCTATCTAAAGTATCTATTATTGGGCTCACACAGGGCGTTAGCCTGAAATTAGTAAGGAATTAAGTGAACCCAAACAATGTAGTAAATCCTGGTTCGGTTAACCATAGCCTGGCTTAATGTATCAACTAGTTGAAAAGACCGTCCAACCTTCTCTCCCAAAGGCCTTTCTAACCACAGCAATACTCAAGACACCTTGTCCCCCCAAACTGTGTTGAGTCAGGGAGAAAGCGACAACCCTCTTTTCTCCCCTCACCGGGCCCGTAGAACTTGCTGCCTTTAGTTACATCGAAGACTTTGCCGTTGACGGCCAGAAGGATGCGCGGCAACCGCGCGCCGTCGTACTCGCGCAGCTGCTCCAGAGTGAAGTCCCGCCGCTTCATGCGGGGCAAGGAGTGGGCCTGATTTTGTTGCGCCGCGCCCCCCGCTCCGATCCTTTTGCCCCAGCGCTTGTAGATCTGATAGGCCAAAAGCGTCACGATCACCACCGTCAAGATAAATAGCATGTCGAACCAGCTTCCCCACAACCAGCTTCCGGACGAGGCAGCCGCCGTCTCCGGCGGAGCGCCGCCGCCGCCGCCGCCGCCGCCTTCTTGTTCCGTCCTTAGCTTTCCAGTCTCATCGTCCGCCATCACTGCCCAGACAGCGCCTGCCTAAAAGGAACCGCTCCGCCCCAGTCGGGGAGGAGGGGGAAAGGCAGAGGCGGGGCACCTTATGTGTTGTTTCATTCCGTGCTACGATTGGTTACGGTTAAGGACACGTCACCCATACTAGCTCGCGCCCAGCAGAAACGAATAAAAAACAGGTGCACGCGGCTACCCAACGGTTGAATTCCACCTTATGAAAACCTTCGTTGAAGAGGGCGGGAGAAATCATGAAGCAGAAAAACGCGCCTGCGTCCG
>JANHFR010003780.1:0-11229 GCA_032468015.1 Mimophis mahfalensis
GTCACAAAAGCCTTTGAGGGGTCTTTCCCTCCAAAAAAGGGAGCTGAAGTGGACATTTCACTGCCAAGCTCAACTGCACATGTGCAGAGGGATACCAGGCTAAGGCATGCAGATCAGAGGCTCTCCAGCCAATAGAGGCAAGGCATGCAAATCGGGCAAAGAATGCTGGTACTTGTAGGCTGCAACATTGTCATAAATACCCGGGAGAAGCCGGGTTACCAGCCACTGAACCATAAAGCACAGGACCGATAAGGCGTACAAAAAGGCTATGGTCCTGTATTTGTAATAAGCCATAGTTTGCTTATCTATGGTTTGTCGTAATCGAGAGACAGAGGTTCTGTTTTGGCTTAGTAGATCAGACTTGGTCAAGCCAAACTTGGTTCCTGCATTCTACTAGGCCAGGCTGCCAACTCAGCCACAACTGCCTGGATTCACAGAACAGACAAACCACGATTTGAAAAAAGAAGTACGTGTTAGTATGCGTGAAAACCACCTCACGCTCGTTCGCATGCACAATTAAGGCCACCCTCGCTGTCAGTCAGACACAAAAGGTGGCCTTCGCTTTTAATAAATAGTTCACTTTATTTATATTCTTGTACAGAGAAAAAATTGTCTTCGGATCATTCCTTTTTGAATCATTTCTACAAAAACGCATCATCGCCCTTAGGTCCCCAATTTCTGTAGTGCCACCATCAGGGTATCGGAGCTTTATTGAAATGGCCCTTGCTCTCTCTCGCCCTGCAAGAGTGGGATGCTCAGCTGGGACTACATTTCCCAGGATTCCCAGCCAGGTGTGCCATCCCCACCCCTCTGGAGAGCACCAGGCGGGCACGGGGTGGGAATGGCCGATGTGAATTTCAGGCAGAAAGTAAAACTTGGAAAACTTGTTACACATTTCACAAATCTCACCCCCCCCCGCCCCAGCCCCAAAGTGCTTTACTTCAGCCTTCACCTAGCCCCGCCCTCCCAGGAATGAGCGCTCAGAATTCTGGGAAATGTAGTCCCAGCCCACTCCTTCCGGGAGAGAACCCATTCAATCCCTTTGCTCCGATCCTCTTTGCCTGTTTCCACACATTGAGGAACGCCGTGTTAAATACACCTCCAGCCCAACCACAGGTCTTCCTAACTTGACAGCTTTAAGACGTGTGGACTTCGACTCCCAGAATCCCTCCTCCAGTCATGTTCGCTCAGGAATTCTGGGAATTGAAGTCCAGAAGTCTTAAACTTGCCCAGTTTGAAGAGCCTTGATCCAAATGGCTGATGTAGGAAGCAGTTTTATCTTAAAACACTCAATTGCTAAAAGTCCCTGTTTAAAAGTCCCTGTTTAAAAGCCGTCCATTAAAAGATGTTTTTTCCCCCTCCTTCCTTTCCCAAAAAGAGAGAGAGAGAGACACACAGATGGGGGGAAATACAGACCGTAGCTCAACTCTGCTGGTTTTCCAACGTCGCGTGCAAGCAACGTGCTTCTCAACCCACACCTGGCCACCTACTTTGCAAACCTGGGGAGAAAAACGTTCGGGGTGCCAGAAAGCACCAAGAATCAAACAACAAGGTTCCTCCCAGTTGAGGAAATTGCAGATGGCAAGTTGGCCGTTTAGATCCTGTCACATCCCCGCCTCGCCTCCCGGGCTCCGTTCGCTTCCTTCCTCCGCTCGCCCGTGGCGATTTCTGGGTGGCTCACAAACAGCAATCGGGTAAAATGGTGGACCGCACACCACCAGATCCCGCAGTCACACGGGGAGCCGAGCTCTGGAAGGACACGCCGACCCCGGTCTGCCCGCCACCACAACCTCTGTAGCTCCTTCCGTGATTCTCAGCAGAGTTAAAACGGGTTTTCCATTTTCCTCCTCTTTCTAAGCAAAAAGAAGGTTGCAAATGCTTTCAAAAGGCCACGTTTTGGGGGTTCTTCCAACTGCTCTCGCGAACCAGAGCTGTCCATCTCCCGGCCGTTGATCTTCCCCTGCAGTTGCTGAGCCACAGATCGCCCCAAATCTCCCGCCTGCAAAGCGGAGGTGATAATCCTGGACAAAGGGTCCCAAACCCCTCTAAGGAAAGCCAGACGGTCCTTCAATGGTTCTCGGTCGGCTTTCCCTGGTACCTAGCTAAGAAATGGAGGAAACCGGGTCCCCTTCACGAAATCAGTGTCAAGATTGAAGTTGTTGCGTTTGTAAAAAAATACCAATAATAATAATAATAATAATCTGTAGAGTGTAGGAATCTGAACGTTTCAGAGGTTTCCATGCAGACGGATCGAAGGAGGGGATCTTCGTCAAGCCGAGGACAAAGAAAGAAGAGAGAAGGAGGAGGAGGTAAGGAAGAGGAGGAGGAGGAGGAAGATGGGAGGAAGATGAGAAGGATGGAAGGAATTTGGATCTATGTGCAGGAATCTTCAAACTGTTCCAGACAAGTGGTTCTCCAAGAAACTGAAGCAACGCAAATAATCATGGATCTTTTGAATCCATCTACTCTGTTCCTTGAGGGTATTCTTTATCCCTGGGAGAGGGTGGGAGTAAAATACACATTTTTGTATATCCTGTATCTTTATTTTAGATCTCAGTAGCTTCATTTTGTTTTATAAGTTATACTGCAAACATTCTGCTTTTATTCAACTCTCTAAAATGCTTAGCTGTTTTGTGTATTAAATTGCTTGTTGCAGGAAGTACAGAGGACAACCAAAAAAATAAATTTTTATTCATTTCTTTGTTTTAAAAAAGTGTTTTTAAAGAGTTGATTCAATGAGCTAAGGCACATGACAGAGCATGTGAATTTTCCCCCACATTGTAATTTCTTTCTTTGTTTATAATTCTGTCATGAACTGTAATTCCAATGTTCCTTTCAAAAGCTTGTGTAATACTATTTCCAGCTTACTTTTTTGATAACTCTTATAATTGTAGAACACAGTGTCCTGATTCCAGTTTATGGTTTTATTATGGTTATGATGAGAATTAAAGATGATGTCCAATATTTACTGGTTTATATTCGTCACTTTCTAGAGTATTTATCTTTTAATGTCTACTCCTATAAACTTTTTTGGGTGTGTGTGAGTAAATTAAGCTTTGCAGGATACAATGTGAGTCGCTCATCAAGACAGAGGTTTATTCTTTCAAACTTTCAGATTTGTGCTGGAGCCCATCCTCAGGGAACTTTTTTTTTTCCAGACACATTCTGGAAACCGATCCCACAAGCTCAGCAAAAATTTTACTGTCATAAACTGCAATAACGCAATCCTGAAAGCCTGACTGTGTGATTTATAGCATATAAGCCTCTTATAAGGAATCAGTTTTTGCTTCTTTCTCATGCTTTCTTTGTTTCCTTGGTTTTTTTTCAAGAGGCAACTGGACTTTTTGGTTTTTCATTGAAGATGTTTCACTTCTCATCCAAGAAGCTTTTCCATCTCCAATTGGATGGTGGATGAAGAAACTTCTTCGATGAGAAGCGAAATGTCTTCAAGGAAAAACCAGAAAGTCCAGTTGCCTCCTGAAAAAACATCTTTGGGACAACCATGACCTGGATGACTGAGAATCTCAATAGATATTTCCTGGTGCTTTTATTTTCATAACTATTTCTGCATATTTTCTTCAAGGTCATCTCAGTAACTTTCCACAATTACAAATCTAATGAATGCAATGTGTTTAAAATCTAAAAAATAAAAATTGATTTATTAAATCAATGCATATATCAGTCTTGAATAATGTGCTTCCAGATTTATAAATAGAGAGGTAATAAATTGATCAACCTGCAAGTATTTGAAAAACCAAGAGATGATAACTCAGGGGATGGGTCACGTGGTGTGCTATATTCCATAGTTGATTGAGGAAATGCTGAATTCTTCATAATGAGAAGAAAAATCAAGCAAGCAAATGCAGGATGCATGATATTCTAGGTTGACAATAGTGCAGAGGAACATATTGGAACAGTAGTAGACCATAAGCTGAATGTGATTGGCACACAATGTGGCCACAGCATAAAGAAACATGAAGGTAAGCTGCATCAAGAGAAGTATAATTTTCCCATTGGAGGAAGCAAAAAAATTTCCATTTATTCTGTGTTGCTCAGACTCCATATTGAATTCTTTGTCCAGTTTGCAGCTTATGTAATATAAAGTTTTATTTTAAATCTATTGGATTTTCATAGAAACTCCTAATATAAAGTAAGAAAAAATATCTAACTGAGACAGCAGAAAAAATATTACATGTAAATTCTTAAACCACCTTTGAAAATCATATCCTTTCTCAGAAAATTACAGTAAAAAACCCACTTATCAATATAAAATTATGTCACCATCTTAAATTTAACTTGACTAACAAAAACCAGTTCAAATCAAAGACCATTTCAACTATCTAATATATTCTCAAGCACCAGGATAATCAGGAGATCTAGGGAGTTCAAATGTGTTTAAAGGTTTATTGTAAGCTTAAGCTCTCTACAAGAATATTGACTAACAGTCAAGTGAAATTAGCAGGACTTAAGAATAGAAGGAATTCAAAGTGGGCGGCACTTAGATCTCTTGTGAGCACGAAGGGACTCGTGATTGATTATGTCTTTAACCCCTCAGCCTAGCCATCCCCTACATATAGACAAAGATGACAAAACCCAACTGCAGGAAAAGTCAGATGTAAAATTTTTGGAAGGAATTCTGTGGAGCAGGATCGGGTAGAGCTCTCTACCAATTGACCTTTCTAGAAGGCCACTGACAAAACCTTGGAAGAATGGCTCAAAGCAAAGCAGGTTCATACTGGTTATTGATGGATTTTTACGTGGCTAACATCCATTCTATATCATCTGGCATAGATACATGGAATTGGACAAGAAGTATCATAGAAGAACCACTGGAAATTTCAAATGCTGATACACTGACAGAGATTGAAGTCCTTATTTTGCAGTATGAGTAGGTTTCTTAGACCAAATTAGATCCATATTGCAGCCCTTTCATTATTTTCCAGCCAGCACATTAAATTTCTCTTTACTTAAAATAAATTAAAGTACTAACTAGCCATCTCAGGTTCTGTGCATTTTTGCTGCCAAAGAAAGACCCTTCTGCATTGAGCTGGAAAAAAACATTTAATGGAAAAAGGACCACTCTCTACTTGTTTTCAAGACTAAGGTGCCTGTTGCAGTTAGAAAGTCAATGAGCTGATTTTTAATTCAAGGAAAGAAGTTTCATTGAATTCATGCTGCATCTTGAAGCTTTGCCATCTGTTAGGTTGATTGCATTATGGCTTTTGCCTTTTCACATTCTTTACATCGAATCGTAATGCTCTTACTGGGAATCTAATTTTGGATCCTAGACTTGAGAGAAAATAGCAAGAAAGACCAATCTGAGAGTCTAGGTAATGTTCTAACTCAAGCATAGGCCATCTCAGACTTGGTCATAATTGCCAAGAAGATGGAAATTTTTGTAATGGCCGTAAGATTGGTTCACTAAGAATTGTGTGGGACATTAATTGCACCTCATGCTTGCCCACAGGCCAAAACTGAGAGAACCTAAAGATAAAGACACAGTTAGGCAACTGCATTATAGTACTATCCACCAATCCTTCAAGTAGTAGAAATCTAAACCTCTGCAGATTTTAAAGTACACGTAGTCCTCAATTTATGGCCACAACTGAGCCAAAAATTTCCATTGCTAAGTGAGATATATCCATCTTTTCAGGCATCTAGACTCTGTATGTACTATTTTTATTTATATGTATTTTTGAAATAAAATGCATACGGTAGCACCTTTATTGTCGATGCAATCTAAGAGATGCTTTTTCAACCTTCCCCAAACTTTGTAAAAGGAGTCATTTTTACAACAAACATAATAAAGAATATTGTTTGTTTTTAACAGAGTAAGCATGTATCTTCAAGCTCTAGTTGGTAGGGAAAACAAAGCCTCCAGTTAGTCAGTTCACAATGTTCTTGTATGTCATACTGAGCATGGCAGAAATGCATCTTACAAGCTGCCATTTCTTTGAACATCTTAAAAATTCATCCTAAAAACATGAGCTGGACAAATTTGGAACTACTTTGTAATACTAAGATCCAACACGAGATTGTTCCTGTTAGGATCAGTTGCTATCTTTTATAACTATTTCATCAAGAGAAGTTTATTTAGGATAACCAAATATAAAATGAATGGGATTTTTGACCTTTTGGAAAATATAGTAAATGATATTTCCCCCCTTTGTTTCTATAACAAATAAAATGTGCTCTACTCATTCTGAAAGATATAGGACTATGGCATTGTTTCTATCTGTTCAACGGGTGTTTAAAACATACAAATATTTCTATTGCAAGCAATGATGGAACACAATCCTTTTTTTAAAAAGTGACTTGTTTTTAATATTGGCTTAAATATCAGAAGAGGTTTTTTTAAAAAAATAAAAAAATAAATAGATACTGAAGTATCTTCATAACATACCTGAATTTCTAACATTAGTAGGTTGTTAAGAAAATTCAGTTGTCCAATGCAAGCATATCACCTTACATAGTCTGTTGCATAGGAAAACACCGCAAAAGCTTTTCTGCTGTTTGCAAAACACTTTCCAGATTGAACAGATGGTATTTTAGAAGGTTTTATGGAGTTCATATGAAATGCACAGACTAGCTAAAGCTGGTTATTTGCACAACAAATCTAAGAGTGCAGATGAAATGAGAAAAGGAAGGTATGCCAATGATTCACTCCTTATACAGACAACACGTCAGGTTTTTGCACACACACAAACAAATTTATCTTTGATTGCTACAAACCCAAATTTTCCCAATTGCCAGAGACTATGGAGATAGTCTGTATTCCACACTGTCCCAAAGGTTTTTGTTGTTGTTTTTTTCAAAAGGCAACTGAGCTTTCTTGGGTTTTTTCTTTGAAAATAATCTGCTTCTCATCCATCCTGAAAAACATTTCCAAAGGGAAAAATACCCAAGAAAGCTGTTGCCTTTTGAAAAAGAAACACCTTCATGACCTGAATGACTGAAAATCTCCATAGACAATATTCCACAGTACATTGCTGTATGGTTTAGTGAATGTAGCTCTAAGTCAGTCACTCTAAGTTTGTCACTGAGTGCCAAAAATGGGAGCAAGCAAGCATGCGAGCGCACCTGCGTGCTGGAAACAGAAAGATCACATGATCTTCTCATTTCCAGGGCCTCTGTGCATGTACGCAAGACCAACCTGGAAGCACAGTGGGCAACAGCTCTGCATGCCCAGAGAAATGGTTCTGCATGCCACTTCTGGCACACGTGCCATAGGTTCACCACCGCTGCTCTAAGTAGTCTCTTAATCTGTATTTAAAACAGAAGAACAGAGTTGGAAGGGTCCTTGTAGGTCATCTAGTCCAACCCTCTGCCCAAGCAGGAGACCCTACACCATTTCTGACAGTCCAGTGTCATCTTGAAAGCTTCCAGTGATGAAGCTCCCACAACTTCTGAAGGCAAGCTGTTCCATCGGTTGATTGTTCTCACTGTCAGAAAAATTCTCCTTATTTCTAGGTTGAATCTCTCTTTGTTCAGTTTCCATCTGTTATTCCTTGTCTGGCCTTCTGGTGCTTTGGAAAATAGCTTGATCCCTTCCTCTCTGTGACAGTCCCCCAAATATTGGAACACTGCTATCATGTGTCCCCTGATCCCTCTCTTCACTCGACTAGCCATGTCCATTCCTGCAACCGTTCTTTGTATGTTTTAGCCTCCAGTCCCCTAATCCTCTTTGTTGCTGTTCTCTGCATGCTTTCTAGAGTTGTAACATCTTTTTTATAGTGTGGTGACTAAAACTGGATGTAGTACTCTAGGTGTGGTCTTACTAAGGTTTTATAGAGTGGTATTAGTACCTTGCTTGATCTTGATTGTATCCCTCTGTTAATGCAATTTAGGATTACATTGGCTTTTTTGGCTGCCGCTGGACACTATTGGTTCACATTTAACTGGTTGTCCACTAAGACTCCAACATCCCTCTCACAGTTACTGCTATTAAGCCTGGTTTCTCCCAATCTGTATTTGTACTTTTGGTTTCTCTTGCCTAAGTGTAAGACTTCACTTTTCTCTACATTGAATTTCATTTTGGTTCTTGCTAGCAAAATCCATGAAAGAGCTGCATTTTCCAAACCCCAGAGTTTTTAGTTTGAGAAAAGCAAGTACAGGTAAACCTTGACTTAAAATAATTTGTTTAGTGATTGTATGAAGTTACAGTGGCACTGAAAAAAGTGACTTCAGGCTGGTCCCTGCACTTATGACCGTTGCAGCAATTCCCTACAATCACACGATCAAAATTCAGGTGCTTGGCAACCGACATCTATTTGTAATGGTTGCAGTATCCTGGGGTTGGGGGATCCCATTTGTGACCCTCTCGGGGAACTTCCAACAAGCAAAGTCAATGGGATTGATTGGATTGGATTGGGCTGGATTTGTATGCCACCTATCTCCTGAAGGACTCTGGGTGGCTCACAATTAAAAACATAAAATACAAAAGTTAAAGAATTATTAAACAGAAAATCCAATAAATCACTAACAAACAATAACAGTTAAAATTTAGATTTAAAATTCATTAAAATTAACAATGATCAGGCTAGCCTGGCTTGTTCGAATAGCCAGGTTTTCAGAGCTCGACGGAAGGATCAGAGATTGGAAATTATCCAGAGTTCTGGGGGGAGCTCATTCCAAAGGGTAGGAGCTCCCAGAGAAGGCTCTGTCACTGGTGTTTGTTTTTTGTTTGTTTGTTTGTTTGTTTGTTGTTGTTGTTGTTGCCAGCTAAGCTTCCACTCAGGATCTTACAGGAGACTTGTTATCTCAAAACCATAGTGATTACCATGTGATGTGGCCAATGTTTTTACTTTCATATCAGCTGGTATTCTGTACACATATCTAGAAGTTAGTTTTCTCACTTCCTGTTCTTCTCTCTCATGTGATGCTGGACTGCTATAATGTAAGCACCTGCTATAATGTAGTCAGTTTAGATAGTTTTGTTTTTTTTTATTTTGTTTTCTGAAATAAATGTTTTTATTAGAATGTGCCTTGGGTTTCTTTTATTGAACAGTATGCAGAAGAGATTTCCCAAGGTCTATCACCTCTAGTAAGCTCATGGGGAGGCCACAGGGCTTCAATTTTGATTTATGCCCCAACAGGCTTTCCCCCTGGGGGTTGCCAGCTGACATTGCCTGGCCAACAGCACCCTGAGGAAGTCGACTCTGTGAGATCGCACTGGGCAGTGGGAGGCTATCAGTGGCAGCAGATGGTCTTGCAAATACCCCGGTCCTAAGCCATGGAGCACTTTGAAGGTCACAACTAACACCTTGAATCGCACCCAGAAGACAACAGGCAGCCAGTACAGGCCGCGCAGGGGAGATGTAACATGGGAGTGCCGAGGCACCCCAATAACAACCCATGAAGCCGCATTCTATACCAGCTGAAGCCTCCAGGTGCTCTTCAAGGGGAACTCCATGTAGAGAGCATTGCAGTAGTTGAGACGGGAAGTGACAAGGGCATGAGTGACTGTGCACAAAGCATCCCGGTCCAGAAAGGGACGCACCTGGCATATCAGGCGAACCTAATAGAAGGCTCCCCTGGTCACGGCCGTAAGATGGTCTTCCAAACTAAGCCATGTATCCAGGAGGACTCCCAAGTTGTGAGCCCTCTCTGCCAGTTTCACCTATTGAGTGTATGATTCATTCAACAACTGCAGTGATTCCCTTAATAGCTATGGCACACACACAAAAAGTCATAAAATTGGACACAATTCACTTAACAACCTCCTTGCTCGGTAACATAAATTCTGGTCCCATCTGTGCTCATGAGTTGAGAACTACATGTAAATTATCGTTGGAGGCTTTGCTTTGAAAAGTATTTGCCTTCAGCAGAGACATGGGGTGCTCTTTGCTGTCAGAGGATGCAAGCAATAAAAGAGAAGAAGAGGGAATGGCAGATGGAGTAGAGAGAACACTGATGGGTGGTACAAGGAGGGACATTTCTTTCTTTCTTTTTTTTTACATCCATATTGTGTGTGAACAGAGTTGGTTTTGGGTATCATACATTAATCCAATTCATCATAACAATAATATTGATTCCTATTTGTCAAATTTAAGTAATCCTTTAAACAATTGTGTTGTTTAAAAATATATATAAACAAAAAAATGCCTAGTTCCTCTATCTCTATCTTCATCTATATATTTCTTGTTCAATCAAAACACTTCTCTGTTATTTCTAAACAAAATTAGTTGTAAGTGTCATTCATGTTGATTCAAATCATGCTAATAGTATTGGTAATCTCTATCACATTTATCAATTTTAAGTAATTCTCATTTTGTTCTTTGTTTTCTTTTAAATGTATTTAGGTGGTCCTCATTATATTGTTTAAACATACATAGACAAAAGATGCCAAACTCTCTATTTTCATCTATGTCTTTCTTGTTCAATCTAAACATTTCTCTACTGTATATAAACAAAAGTAATTCTAAGTCTCGTTAGTATTGATCCAACTCACACTAATAATATTAGTAATCTCTATCACATTTATCAATTTTAACATTTCTTTTTTATATCAACAAAAATGTCTTTATATATAAACAAATTTAATTCTGAATGTCATTTATATTGATCCAATTTGTGCTAACAATCTCTATCACATTTATCAAATTTAAGTAATTCTCATTTTATTATTTAAAAGTACATTTAAAAAACTGCCCAACATCTGTAAACTTCTGGTCTTTCTATTATTTTTATTCATTCTATAAAAATTTATATTTTAATATTTCGCCTATCTAATTTTATTTCTGCCTCCTATAGCCTACAGTCAGGCTGCTTGAGAATTTAAATGGCCATTTAACATTTCTGTCTCTATCCCCCCAACACACACACACACACACACATACCCACAAACAGTTTTTTAATGGGAGAAGTGGAATAAGCTTCTCTGAACATGCAATAGTTTTTACATGTATTTCCAGCTGTACACAGAGTTGGAAATAACCTCTTGCCCATTGCAAGAAGTTTAAACTTCCCAGATAAATGCCTGTCTAGTTTTCACTTGAGGTCACCAGCTTTGTAAGTAATGTAATTGTCAACTGATGTTAACTGTTAGAAAGTTCTTCCTAACACTCAGCTAGAATTTGCTTTCCCTGAACTTATGTTCAATGCAGTATTATGTATCCTGAATGACAGAAAATTAGAGGATAGGACTTGACTTTCATGGAATAGAATAGAATAGAATAGAATAGAATAGAATAGAATAGAATAGAATAGAATAGAATAGAATAGAATAGA
>JANHFR010003780.1:61398-73865 GCA_032468015.1 Mimophis mahfalensis
GGGGGGAGAAAAATAGAAAATGTATACTTTTTGTAAAACTTTTTAAATAAAAAAAAAACCTACTAAGTTAGCTCAGTGTTTCTCAACCTCAGCAACTTTAAGATATGGGGACTTCAACTCCCCAAATTCTGGTGTGCTATCTAGGGAATTCTGGGACTTGAAGTCTACACATCTTAAAGTTGCTAAAGTTGAGAAACACTGAGCTAAAACATATTATTCCAAAGCAGTGGTTCTTAACATTTTCCTCCCATGACCTCTTTACTTTCTTAAATTGGATTGGGAATCCCAAGAGCTACAGTGTATCTATCAATATTTACTGAAAAATTAAAACTGAGAAATTTTAAAATATTTATTTAGGTGACTTCCTGGCCCCTCTCAAAGGGTCTTGCCCAGGTGTCCACAGATCAAGGCTGTCAAACTCGCGGCCTGCAGGTCAGATGCGTCACACACTAGCCATGCCCATACCCAATTTAGTGAAGGAGGGGAAGTCACAATACATCACGTGACACCAGTTTGACACCCCTGTTCCAGATCACACTTTAAGAACCACTACTCTAAAACACAGCAGCTCCTTTTGTAGGAATTAGAAGTCATAGCTAGTTTAGTGATGAAGCTAGTAAAGCAATGCTTTGAGCACCCTCTAGTGACCAGAGGCAAGCCAGCCATCTGCCTGGAAATTCTTAGAATGGCCCATGTGGTTTCCCTCAAGAAAAGAAGACATATTGCTTGTTGCTTTCAAAGACTAGCTGACAATCAATGTACTCTTTTGAGATTGCCACGTTCTGGCTGATTCTAAGGCATTGGGAAAGTTGGGAGCAGCAGAAGTAGGACTCTGTAAACTTGTGATAGGACCCAAAGATCAGAAAAAGCATTTGAAGGCACACCTCTGGTTGCATTTGTGTGTCCCTCTAAGCCAAGGGTGTCAAACTCACAGCCCGTGGGCTGGATGTGTCACGTGATGGCCCCACCCCACCCGGTTTAGCGAAGGGGGGAAAAATCCCAATACATCATGTGACACCCCAGTGACGAAGTGAGTTTGGCACCCCTGCTTTAAGCCAAGGTTAATTTAACCATGGTTATGACCAAATTACAATTTCCTGGATTTGCAGAACTTGCTAATTGTAAGTTCTGCAGATTTGTATCAAACATCTATGTCATGATTGATATAAATGTTCTGAAAGCAGTTTCTAAAAAAATAATAATACCATGAACCTACTTTTTATTGTTCTAACTCCAATGCCCAAGAGGTTCAAAACCTAGAATCGTTGTCAAAGGCACACAGTACACAGAAGCTTAGCACAATATGCAAAGCCAAAAATCTCTCTGTGCCACAGCCCTTTCTGACTGTTTTCAAAGTTTTCTATTAAAAGGAATCACATTCACCAAAAGGAAACATTATTCCAAAATTTCTCCCCACCCCAAATTTCTCAAAAATCTAAACACACTATTAACTGAACCCAGATGGTTCCAGCAAAATATAGTCAGGTTGATTCCGCATGCTGAATTGACTACAGCAAAAATGGAGAATTACGTTATTCTGCAAAGCCTTTGAGTGGAACCAGCTGGCTGGTTTTATTTGGGCTCCAGAGTGTAAACAACAATAGGCTTAGTTAATATTCAGATGGAAGATCAATAGAAAATGCAAATAGCTAAACTAGGAAATTAAAGAGAAACAACTGAAACGAGGCAATGGGATAATCACTAATATACTTTACCCCCAAATCTTGGATGGATGAAGTTCCATGAACTGAACTCAATTTTAAAGGTACTTTAATTGTTTTAGCCCTTATCATCATTATTTAACTTACTTTAAACAAGCAAAAGAAGGAAAGCTCATCACCGTGCCACAGGATGGCAGCACTACCTCAGTATAAAATTCATTACAGATATTGTCAAAAATGAAGATCAGCTCTTTAGCACCATGAAATTAATTTTTTTCCCTGTTGAGAATGTTTGTGTGAATGAAGATCAATGGCCATTTGTTGTACTGAGCTATATGCACTCCTATTTTCAGCTCAGTTATTATCCATACTGTACTTACATTCAGGTTAGATTAAATGCAATGTGATTTTAGCAGATTAACAGAGTTGGAAGGGATCATGTAGGTCATCTAGTCCAACCCCCACACCCAATCAGGAGACCCTACACCATTTCTGCTAGATGGCAGTCCAGTCTCTTCTTGAAAGCTTCCAGTGATGAAGATCCCACAACTGCTGAAGGCAAGCTGTTCCATTGGTTGATTGCTCTCACTGTCAGAAAAATTATCCTTATTTCTAGGTTGAATCTCTCCTTGATCAGTTTCCATCCATTATTCCTTGTCTGCCTTTGGGTGCCTTGGAAAACAGCTTGACCCCTTCCCTCTGTGGCAGCCCCTCAAAATTTATGAGGCTGTCTTTGAAAAGTGTTCAGAAATTCAAGTTGGTACAGAAAATTGGTACCAAAGTCTGTAGAGATTCTCAGTCTTCCGGGTCATGGTTATCCCAAAGGTGTTGTTGTTGTTTTTTTTCTGGAGGCAACTGGGTTTTCTTGTTGTTGTTTTTTCTTTGAAGACATTTTGTTTCTCATGCAAGAAGCTTCTTCAGCCCTGACAGGATGGAGAATGAAAGGATTTATATTCCTTGCAGACAGCTGGTCATTTGCATCCTTTTAGAGTGTCTTTGAAGCACTTGGAAGTTTTTTTTGTGTGTCCTCAAGATCACCTGAGTGATCTCCTGGTTCCTGTACTCTGCAATTTTTTTCCCCAACTGGAAATCCATTCCTACTCCCACACCATTCAAACAGTGTTCAAGCCAAATTGTATAGCTAAAAGTCTGTAGAGATTCTTGGTCATCCAGGTCATGGTTGTCCCAAAGGTGCTTTTTCAGGAGGGAACTGGACTTTCTTCAAATTACCATCTGTCTGCAAGGAATATAAATCCTTCCATTCCCCACTATCCTGTCAGAGCTGAAGAAGCTTCTTGGGTGAGAAGCAAAATGTCTTCAAAGAAAAAACAAGAAAGGCCAGTTGCCTTCTGAAAAAGCACCTTGGGGACTGCCAAAGTTGGTAAAAGAAAATGTGATAAATACTTGTGTTATTTAAGAAAATGGCACTGTTGTTTAATTAATTTCTGCTTCTAGTGAATGTTAGTTACGTGAGGGCTCTAACTGGCTTAAAAATAAGTTATACAAGGAGCTCTCTCTTTCCCTATAATTAATATGTCTGAAAATTACTACTGTCTTCAGAGATCCTTCTCTGTCGTTTCCACCAACAAGGGTGGCATAATTCACCTGGATGAAGGCTAGTGTTCCAATATTAATTTTCACCATTCCCTAAACAAGTGTACAACCTTGAATACACTCTCACTACTTTAGGATTAAAACTGCTTTCCTAGACTTTTGCCTATTGCAATCTTCTTCTTTTTTTAAGGAAATCTGAAATACCAGCCTCAGTAGAGATTAAAAACTAGAACACTTTGGTCTCTATAGGGACAGAAATCTACCTGAGTACATATTAGGTAAAGGTAAAGAATCCCCTCGCACATACGTGCTAGTCATTCCCAACTCTAGAGGGCAGTGCTCATCTCTGTTTCAAAGCTGAAGAGCCAGCGCTGTCCAAAGACGTCTCCATGGTCATGTGGCTGGCATGACTAAATGCCAAAGGTGCACAGAATGCTGTTACCTTCCCACCAAAGGTGGTCCCCATTTTTCTACTTGCAATTTTACATGCTTTTGAACTACTAGGTTGGCAGAAGCTGGGACAAGTAATGGGAGCTCACTCTGTTATGCAGCGCTTGGGATTCGAACTGCTGAACTGCCAACCTTTCTGATTGACAAGCTCAGCGTCTTAGTGACTGAGCCACCACGTCCCTACTGTACATATTAGACTCCAGCTAAAACACATCTACAGGCACAAAGCAACCTATATAAACATCAGTAGTTTAAGAGGTGGAGGGTGGGGGAATAACATAAAACTTCATAAACGAGAACATGATTTAATATCGCATCCATATTCCCTGCTCTGATTTGTGAAAAATTGTAGATGGACTGTATATACCAGGGCTGTCAAACTCCCAACCCATGGGCTGAATGTGTCACACGCTGGCCATGCCCACGCCCAGTTTAGTGAAGGGGGAAAAGTCATGATACATCATGTGACACTGCCATGACTACGTAAGTTTGACACCCCTGGTATACACTGTTCTGAAAGGTAGACCTTATACATCTCTTCCTATCATACTAATGAATGTCAGGACCTGGAGAGCTCCTGAAGCTAATGCATTGTACCGTATACTATACATCATCTAATGAGCAATGGTTCATGGGTTCAATTCCTTGAATCCAGTGGAAAATATTTGTGTCTCTGTACATCTGAATAGCAACAGCACTTAGACTTATATACTGCTTCATAGTGCTTTACAACACTCTCTAAGCGGTTTACAGAGCTAGCATATTGCCCCCAACAATCTGGGTCCCATTTTATTACCCTTAGAAGGATGGAAGGCTGAGACAACCTTCAGCCAGTGAAGATCGAACTTCTGGCAGTCAGCAGAGTTAGCCTGCAATACTGCATTCTAATCATGCCACCACACCACACTACACCACCATCCTAAAGAGGATGAAGCTAGTCATGTATTGTTTCTTAGCAGCCAGTACAGATAGTCCTTGACTTATGAACACAACTTGGGATCAGAATTTCAATTGCTAAGCAATGTGGTTGTTAAGTGAATCATCACATGACCAGATCTGATTTTACAATTATTTTTACCACGGTCATTAAGCGAATCCAGTTTCCCCCTATTGTTTTTGTTTTTTTTTAAATCAGAAATTAGCTGAGAAGATTGCTGATTACCAAGTGCCCAGATTGCAATCTGAGGGGATGGTGCAGTGGTCATAACTTTGAGGGCAGTCTTTTTCCAAGACTGTCATAACTTTGAACCATTGTTAAATGTACACTCATAAACTGAATGCTACCTGTATGGATGAAAACACTGCCCTGATAATAGGAATTTACAATGCTTCTGGAATATGTTCTTATTACAAGCAGAAAAAAATATAACACCTGATCTTTACTTATTCCCCTGACACTTAGAATGCTCTGCCTTGATATATGGTACCAAATGGTTGGGTGTTTCAAAAGGGCACTTTGTGTCAATCAAGAGTCAACTGAAGTGTTCCTTTGAAGCGCTTTGAGGAAGATAATTGATTCTACTTCTAAGCAGTAGAAGACAGCAGTTGCCCTGTTTCATTTTGCTTTAGAAAAATGGCTCCTGTCCATGTGCAGACCCTACTTTTCTAAAAGTGAAGCAGCCATTTAAGATTGTCTCATCCCCATGCTTCTCACTGAAGTATTATATTGAGACACAGTACAATATCTGCAGCATGAAGCACTTTTAAATCAGATATGTTCAACCCGCAGCTCACAGGTTGCATGTGGCCCTGTACAGCTAGTAATGTGGTCCCCTGACTGTAAACCTTTAACATTACATGATTTTAGCAATATTTATATTATCATCCTCTTTTAACAACCCCATAATACCTTGCAGGGTGGAATCTGGGCAACTGAATGGAGCTGAGTGTTTACTGGCCAGGTGCCCTTCTTGTTGCCAATGTGGAGTTATATTCAGCAGATATATTCTCATTGTGCCCAGAGAGAGAAATATCTGCCTCTACCTAGGATTGAACTCACAGCATCCTGATTGTGAGGCGAGAACTCCACCTCTTGGCCACTGCACCACTCCTTTAGCAATATTTATATACATTAACGATATTATATATTAGCTATATTGTATGTGGCCCAAGACAATTCCTCTTTACTCAATATGGACCAGGCAAGCCAAAAAGATGAACACCTACAGCCTAAATGTAGATCCCATTTTCTTCACACAGGACCGTTGTGCAAATCTTTGGAAAAGGATATTTTGAAACAAACAGGAATCTGTACTAAGTGCCTGTTTTGGAATCATGAAAGCACCTATATCTTTCACAAGGCTCATGTCTCCTGGTGGCTTAAGAAGTTGTGTTCACACAAGTTGCATCCACACTGTCTATATGCCTTTGCTTGGCTACGAAAAAAAATAATACAAGTAGTTGTGCACATATTTGTGAGGTGATAAGGAATGAAAAGCTGCATTTGCCTTAGCTTTCTAAGAGGAGCTCAAGTGCTGCTTTATTCTAAAGATTTGCACATCCTTACAAGATTGTGTCACAAAATCAGGAGTTACTCTACTGTCTGCACTATAGGATACTAAACAAGTGGCAGTTACATTTGGTAAAGTTCCTTAAACAAAAGAGCTTCTGTGTAGATTGGTTCATCTGTTTATTTTGGTTCCGAGAGCTATTTCAATCATTCACTGTTCTTATTTTATTGCTATAAACTGCAGTGGTAGAGTTTCTGCTCTTTTGTTATGATGTTATTACACCAGTAAATTTGATTGGCTGAATAGTTCTGCTAATGTGACATTATGGTTCCTAAAAGGTTGAGATCATGCAGCTGTGTAGAAAGCTAATGTGAACAGATAACAAAATGTTTGATATGGCCCACAATATTTGTCCATTCGGCCACCAAATGAGAAGGAAGGACTCACTGGAGAAGAGCCTAATGCTAGGAAAGATTGAGGGCAAAAGAAGAAGGGGACAGCAGAGAATGAGGTGTCTGGATGGAGTCACTGAAGCAGTCAGTGCAAGATTAAATGGATTCCAGGGGATTGTGGAGGATAGGAAGGCCTGGAGGAACATTGTTCATGGGGTTGCGATGGGTCGGACATGATTTCACAACTAACAACAACGATTTGTCCATTCAAAATTTATTTCAACCTTTCTGATTCCACCCTTGCATTCTTCCCATTTTGGGATCATGTCAGCACTTGACAGGGCCATTTTAGGAAGTCCATAGACTTAATTCAGTGTTGCATTTCTTTTTTCCTTCCTTCCTTAAACTGCTGTGACTTTCTGTTGCACATTGTTAAACAAGTAGCACAGTACATGGTCAGGTGGTTAATATTTCAGTGACAAGTGGTGATTTGTAACATGAATGCCCATTTTGTCCTACAGGTATATGGTGTGCAAGTACATTTTCACCTTGAAATACTGTACATAGGCTCTCTTTAATCATGGGATTATATAGAGACAGACAGACATTCAGACAGGGATTATTTTATTTTCCATTCCTAACATGATTTTCCTAAATAAAAAACAAACTTGAAATGGTATTCTTTTTCCTAAAATAGTTTCTGTGGGTTGATTCTTCCTTAGAATGATAGCTCTCATCACACAGTTAAGGGTATTGAAAATTGTAATCTGGAACAAATCAGGGACACCAGCTTTAATCCATCAATAGCTATGATGTTGAAGAATGAAAAGAATACAAGGACATCCAAAATTCTGCAGATTAAGAAGGGTGAATTGAGATTTATTTTATTTATTTATTTATTAAATGTGTATGCTATCTTGCTATCCAAAGCAACCCTGGGTGGTTAACACAGGACACAAATGAACATTTGGACATGCAGAACATGTATGGTAATCTGTCCTGTGTAAAAATTGTCCTACGCATTGGTTCTTGGAATATAAATTGGAGATCGTCCACGATTTACCAATTTAAATAAAAATAAAATGAAAGTAATTTCCTCTTGGCTTGTCCACTTCTTTATTCTCCTTCCATGGGCTCTTGAGTGTGTTTGGCCTACATGCCTTTCCAGAACTGTGTGCAGTCCCTGAAAAATATGAAGCCTTTTTTCTTGAAAATGGCCAACTTATTTATTCAAGAGATTAAATAGCAATAGTACTTTTGTAAATTTATATACTAGTTGATTTATATACTACTCCATAATGCTCTCTGGGTGGTTTACAATGTCAGCATATTGCCTTCTTTTGGGGACAGTCTGGCTCCTCATTTTACCAACCTTGGAAGGATGGGAGGCTGAGTCAACCTCAAGCCCCATCAGGATCGAACTCCAGACTGTGGGCGGAGTTTGCCTGCTATCCTGCATTCTAACCATTATGCCACCAGGGCTCTTAAAGCCCTTTCATAATCTTTACATATGGGATGTGAAGCACAGGAAGCCAAATTCAAGCAAGAGAAGAGTTAGAGGAAAGAGAAGAGTCAGAAGACACTCTACCTGCCTTTATATGGCCCAATCTTTCGATACCTGGTTGTGCATGGAGAAGACATCAAACCTTTGGTGTGCTCCATTATGCAATGGCCCAGAAACCTAGCCACTTCCTGCTCCCTCACCAGCCTTTAATTGGTCCTGCTAATAAAAACCGTGGGACCAGTTTAGATCATCCAGTTCAGCTGCTTTAAAAGTAAATGCTTTTAGACATCCCAAATGAGAGTGGAACACAAAGAGCTGTTAATAGCTTTTATCTTCATCCTTTCCCAGGTTACTCGTCATCACCTGCTACATCCTCCTGCTAACTTTATTTGATCATGGAACCAATTGGGTCATTTCAAATGGTCTCACCAAAGGAGAGAGCGGGAATGAGGTATGGTCCTTTGAGCCATAGGCATGTAAGCTTGGGACAGAAACAATTTTGACATTCCCATCCTGGAATCTTGCCCTTAGCAAACACATCTGATGATCATACATGGTCTTTTGGCAGGCTCTTTTTGTGACCAGCTGTCAGGGATGGCCTTGAGCCTGCTAAGACGAGGGTCTGCCAGATGCAACAGGACATTCAGTAGATGCCAAGCAAAACTTACCCAGGCTCGGCCTTGTCTTATTTAAATTACAGATGACACCCTGATATTTATCTCCATCTTAATATGGCTTCTTTTGAAAAGAATTAGCACTTGGTTTGAGAAAGTCATTTTGCATACATTAGTGGAAAACACCAGCTAAGAGAAAAGAGATCTTGTCAGTGAATGGAGGAGAAATAATGCCTACCAAAAACAAAAATCAGTAGCAAAAAGCAAACAGTCTTTATGAAGATACTATGCTTGAATATTTTTAAATTTCTCATGGTATACTTCAATGGCATTAAATATACAGTATATTTCACAGTACTATGAAGTTCCACATGCTAGAAAACAGTGGGTCTGCCCTAATGTAGCATGATGTTGTCAACACTGATCATCAGCAATGATTTTTCAATTACGTAGGTAGGAATTGTTCCAGCCCTGCCTTACAACAGTCCTTGTCTTACAACAGTTTGTTTAGTGACCATTCAAAGTTACAACAGCACTGAAAAATGTGATTTATGACTGTTTTTCACAGTCACAACCTGTGCAGCATCACCAAGTTCATGGGATCAAAATCCAGATGCTTAGCAACTGGTTCCTATTTATGACCATTCCAAGGCCACATGATCACCTTTTGCAACCTTCTGACAAGCAACATCAGTGGGGAAAGCAGATTCACTTAACAACCATGTTATTAACTTATCAACTGCAGTGATTTGCTGAACAACTGTGGCAAGAAAGGTCATGAAATGCGGCAAAATTCATTTAAATGTCTCACTTAACCACAGAAATGTTGGGCTCAGTTGTGGTTGTAAGTTAAGGACCGCCTGCATAGTACATGAGGTTAAAAGGTTGTGGTTATAGTACTAAAATGCTTCCAGGAGCATCAATTTCCTTCAATTAAAAATTAAATATGGAGTGTTAAATTCAGCCAGTTTTTCCCACCAAGATGCTCTCCAGATGTCTTGGAGTTCAACCCCCACCCTGAGGTTCTGCCCTCAGAACTTTAAGATAAAAGTAAATCTCTCTGGCCTAGGGGTAGCACTCTAGCCTCACAATCAAGAGGCTGTAAGTTCAACCCTAGGTAGCGGCAGAGGGTCTCCTGCGTAGGCAGGGGGTTGGACTAGATGACCTACAAGATCCCTTCCAACTCTGTTAAATCTGTGAATGGGGTCTAATATAACCCTTTGTAAGTGATAAGCAACCTGATGTCTCTGTATTGGTTTCTACTAAACTCTATCATTTGCCTGTTCCCCTTTTACATCCCTTCCCTATCTATGGTAAAAGGTTCCAGTAATTCTGATATTCCTGAATATCACCAAAACTGGAATTTGTTAGGTTGATACTGTACATCCTATCTTTTGGCATTTGTACTTTGTAAGGAGGGTTTTTTAAAAAAAAGAAAAGAAAAGAAAAAAACAGAAAAAACAGACTTGGCTAACCTACAGTATATTGAATAGCAATTGAATGTGTCATAAATCTTGTCCAAAATGGAGATGGATGTTAAGATTTAGAGTGCCAAAAATGCAGACAGATTTCCCAGATATTTACCACGGATGAGAGAAATGCCAGCAATGCCTGTAGGGGGACTTCACACATAGAATTAGTGACCTGTTGCATATTTCAGGTTAAGAACCCTACCCTTGTGGAATTCCAGGCCTCCACCATCGTCAAGGCCTATAAAATGATGGACAGGGCACTCTTTTTGCCGATAGGATTTTCATGGTGATGCCTATGCTTTATGTTTCCAAAACGCTCAAGTTTTAGGGAGCAAAGAAATAACCAATGTAAGGAAATAACCAATCGAAGCCAGACAGGTTTCACTGATATTATAAATTGTTATCAAAAGCGTTTTTCCAGTGAGTCCGGTCTATCAGAGCAACGTGGTCTACCCAATTATGGGATGGAGGATACTGTTTCCACTTTCACCTTTCAGACCCAATCCAGGAGCGCTCACAGGCTTTTGTAACGAACTATTTTTGTGTATTGTTAGTAAACATACGGTAAATTCAACCAAAAAAATTGTTATCAGAAGCTATATATTAAATTTCACTGGTGTAAATAGAGGCTCCACTGCACTCTCAAATCATCCTAATGAGAAATTCAATTTTTAAATTACAGTTTTAAAATTGCTTTGGTTTTTTCACGTGTATATATAGCAATACTTATCCAAATAGGTGTAACAGTGAAATGTGTGATTTTGTCTGGGCATGTGTGGGGTTTTTTTTTTATTTTTCTTTGTCTTTTTCTCCTTTAACTACACAAACCACTCAGATCATTTGGGAATCGGGAAGCCTTCCAAATCCACTGAAAGTAAATAAAATCTCTCTATATATAAAATTGGATGTGTATGCATATGTTCCACATACACTCCGAAACGGCTCGACCAATTTTAACCAAACACGGTACACAGATGACTTGCCCTCTGGGAACAAACACTGTGGGGATAAGACATCCCTAACACCTGTCAGGGGGTCTCTGCCTGAAAAAGTGCTGACAGCTTCACAGTATTCACAGTACTCCACAAGGCATTCCACAAGAGAGCAGCATCAGACACATAGAGCTACTAACAGCATGAGACATAGAGACATAGAGCTAGTAACAGCATCAGTCCCAACAGAGCAGCATGAGACACAAAGAGCTGCTAACAGCATGAGAGCTATTAACAGAGAGCTGACTACAGCATTGCAAGAAATACATACCCGGGCGAAGCCAGGTTATCAGCTAGTAAATGTATAAAAATAAATAAATAAATAAAATTAAATAAAAGGAAGTGAATGAATATCCTATTAAGCCTTCAACAAAGTGAATTTTGCAGAGGTGAAAATATACTCGCAATCCCTCCCCATATCAGTGTGTTGCCTGCATAAAAACTCTGGACTTTTGTGACAAAAAAATAAGAAAAAAACCTGGGGTAATAGAACTGTGGCCCCAAAAAGATTGCGCTTGTTGATTGTACCAGGGCATCGGTATGAAAGTCTCATGTGGTGGAATTTTGGAAATTAAATGCTAAAGTGAGAAAATGGTGCAGGACTTCCTAAAAGCAGGCACATACGGTAGAATCCCTAGACAACAGATGGATGTCAAACATCTGCATACTGCTGAACCTTTTCATAAGGAAGCTGTGGAATGGAATTTCTCCCAGAAGGGGATGTATTAATTTCATAACCATCCTCAGAAGGATTTGTCTTATTCCCTGACATGGGAAGTCTTTGCCTGAGATAGGCTTGCAAGGACTTTTCTATCTAGGATTTGAACTTCATAGTTTGACCTGTAACTTGGAGGTTGTTTCTCCCATCCAAATAGTAACTGGCTGTAACCATGTTTTTTTTAAGATCTGCCAAAATATAAGAAATGCTTAGGTGTTTTCATCTGGCTAGTCAGATTTTAATTAAAATAAAGCAATTCATTCATTGTTGCATTTTCTTCAGTTTATACCAGTATTATCTGTAATTTAATATTTAAAAAATCATATTGCATCAAGGGCTTCATATAAATTATTTCAGTGTTGATTGGGTTATCATAATATAAAGAGAGTTTAGTAAGCAACTAAAAAAAAGTAGCACTACAGCCTACCTGAAAGAATAGAAGTTATCTAGGACAGGGATGTCAAGCACAAGGCCCACAGGCCAAATCTGGCACACAATATAATTGGATACGACCCATGGGGCCATCCTGGAAAATGTAAGGGGCCAGCCCATGTTGCTTCGGCCTGGTCTATCCAGTGAGAAGAGGAAGCATGCTAGCAATTTGGGGAGTGGCATCAAGCTGGCCATGCCCACTCAGTTGGCCACACCCACCCATTCAGC
>JANHFR010003780.1:73965-84176 GCA_032468015.1 Mimophis mahfalensis
CTTCCGCCGCCCCCCCCCCCCCCAGGTCAATCACAACCCTGCTGCAGCCCTCAATGAAATTGAGTCGGACACCCCAATCTAAGATAAGAAAGGTACAATTCAACCTGACCTTACAAAGTTCAGAGTTTTGAGTCACATTTAAATTCTTCAACTGAAATGCATTGGATTAAAAAAAATTAAACTGAATTGTTTCATGCAGAATATTATTATTACTGGTGAAGTCTGTTTAGATGAATTGTTCTGTGTTCACTTATTTGGGTGGCAGAAGTGATTCTACCAATTTCTTCAACTTCAGGGATTAAAGTGAACTAGAAGGGTTTGGAATGGGATACAGAGAGCTACATCTGAGTATAGAATCAATACACAAATGAATAAAGCTGCAGGTGTGTGACTGACAAAAAAGGAGCATGAAGAACCAGTTTGATAAAAAGTAGCAGTACCAGAGAACTAGGCAAGAGATAATGAATAGACCAGTGTGGGCTGTAATAAACCCTGGTTCCTGACATTTTTTCCCACCTGCCTTGCAGTCCAATTCCAGGCTTGGAAGGAAAACAGGAATGCTGAGAAGACTGGCCAAGTTCCAAGAAGCTGGGGGTGCTATACATTGTTCTGTCAATGTTTGTCCTAGTTAGTAGATGTAGATGTTAGAACTCTGCCTGAAGAAAGTAACACAGAACTAATAATGATCCCTCCCCCTCACATGATCTTCCAGTTTCTGGCACTTCGGTGCATGCGTGCAAGACCAGCCTGGAAGAGCAATGGGCGACGGCTCTGTGTGCCTGGAGAAATGGTTCTGTGTGCCACTTCTGACACACTTGCCATAGGCTCACCACCTCTGATCTAGAGGGAATTTGAAAAAGCTTTGTGGTTATGGGATGGATACTGATGTGTAAGAGAGGAACCAAAGAGAAAGTATGGTAATATTGGGATAAAACTGGAAAATATATCAGTTATTCTTTTGATTGCATACAAATCAGAAAAACTGATTAATTGGAACTGAGCTTTATTGGAAGAAGGGGAGAAGGTAATAAAGCAAATGAAAGTATACAAAAGCCAGAGAATTAAGGGAATCAAAACTGATCAGGAGTAGAAGTATCTGAGTGGTATCCGCCAAGGGTGTTGAAGACAAACTGATGGTTTTTAATGGCTATGTGTTCAATACCTCTGGAAAGCATCAGGTTGGGACAACTGGCTTAGAACTTGTAGCATTGATGGTGTGGTGGTATAGAGTACTGTAGGCTATTTCTGCCGACTGCTGGCTACCAACAGTTCAAGTCTCATCAAGGTTGACTCAGCCTTCCATCCTTCCAAGGTCGGTAAAATGAAAAACCAGATTGTTACAATATTCTGGCTCTGTAAAAACTGTTTAGAGAGGGTTGTAAAGCACTATGAAGCAACATATAAGTCTAAGTGCTATTGCTATTAGGAAACAGGAAGGAAAGAAACCAAAAAAACCTCCCCTCAATTTACAGGGACAATGTCAGGCATAAAACCCTCATGTCAGTTATATGGATTTGAACAACCAATCAATTAATGGGTAGGTTTTAAAAGTCAGGGTTGTTTTTCTCTTTTTTTCTTCTGTGGCACACATATTTATAGAATACATTGGGATTTCTCTCTACCTGTGTTTTCTTACAATAAAGAGTGAATTGCAGCATTAAGTTTATCTCAATAACAGACTGAAAATATATGCCTTCCTTTGAATAGCAGCATCACTATAATAAGTCTTTCTTCCTCTGAAACTCATAAAAGAAAATTATTTACTTACATCGAAAGTACAGAGAGATTCCCCCATCCGCTTCAGGCATAAAACCCTCATTTTTGTTTTGATAATGATAGTTGTATATAACACAAATGCCTTTGTCTGGATTATCTCTCTTGTCACAAAAACCCTAGTAATTAATTAAGTGAAGAGGCTGTCAATTAAACACGGATCCTAATCTGAACATTAAAATCTCTCTTAAGAAGGACAGTGTTAGAATATATATTTACAGCAACCCTGAGCTTGCTTTCATTCAATTGGTTTCCCAAACAATTGAATGCTTCAGATAGTAAATGCCATCCAAGCTTCTATGAGTTAAGCTTGCTATAGATACAGATCCTGAAAAGAATGCTTGGAGAATAAAATGCCCATTGTGTAAGTAAGGCTTAATGGGTTTTTTAAAAAAAATTGACAGCACACTATTAATTAATGTCAGTATTTATACTGAAAAGATTGCCAAGGACAATAAAGAAAATGATTTTAAGTGTCCTTGGAAACTAGAATGCAGTTCTAATTTTAGTTTTACTTTTATTAAGTGTAGTTTAAAGGTCAGTTTCATTGAAGTGTGAAGATTTCAGCATTATTGGTATAGAGTCTTTATATATCATCTTTAGTTGAAGAGAAAAAATGTAATTTATTTATTTACACTCCAAGACCATATCACAGAATTTAAAATACAGCATGTCATTTAATACATCCATAAGTAATAGTAAGTGCATGCTGTACATAAAAGTTAACATTTCACTGAAGGCACCAAACAGTTTCTAAAAGCTAAGTTATAAATGAAAATTATAGCAAAATACCTCAATCTGCTCTTCATGAGTGGAGACTGATAAACACAAGACTTGGTGTGTGAACTCTGATCCCCAGTGTGAGCACAGTGGGCATTTTCACACAAAGGATACAGTATATAAAACAGACTCCATTACCATGTTTGAGAAAATAAATACTATCTTCATATGGAAGCTAGGCCTATCAACTAACTATCATCTTACTGGAGAGAGCATCTATCAGGGCTAGGGGGAAAAACCCTTCTATGCACAGAATTGAACAGTATAGAAATAATCGGGGAGTGTCCAAGCGGAGAGAGCAAATTGTCTGAATGAGAGATGGGATACTTTGGTTCTGTCTTTTTGAATGTCTATATCCATATCCTCTGATTAAAATTTATCACAGTTTTTTTCTAGGCTAAACAGGGATGGCTTTGTCTATCCATTATGTCTCAGATCTTGCTCTTTTTGGTTTTTTCCCACCCAGAAATGATTGATATACATCATATAGACTCATTGGAGAAGAGCCTAATGCTGGGAAAGATTAAGGGCAAAAGAAGAAGAGGACGGCAGAGAATGAGGTGGCTGGATGGAGTCACTGAAGCAAGCTTAAATGGATTCCAGCGGATGGTGGAGTACAGGAAGACCTGGAGGAAGATTGTCCATGGGGTCACGATGGTTGAGACACGACTTCACACCTAACAATCATATAGAATGAGATGTACCAGTGAAATTCTCTATTTGATTTACACAGAATCTTAGACAAAATAATCCTTCCTGACCTCAAATGAGATGCAACTTACATATGGAAGTTGAGTATGGGATAAATGTTGGGATAAGTGTTACTAATTTTAAGAAGTTCATTTGTATTCATTCAAGGGTTGAGAAGGCTTTTTTTCTAAATACACATTTCAGATCCATAGAGTAGCCACGGTGAAGGGATTATTGGTTAAATGTGCCCTCTTATATGCCAGCATTACTCCTTATAGTAACATACATTACAGCATTACATATTCTTTATTAAACCATGGTTTAGATTTCTTACCTGGTTGATGTAGATGGTAGAGCTGTAGACAGAATATAATTTTGGCAACTTTAGTAAGACTTTGAACATCAGTCCTATTAGTCTTACATTAGACCTACTCAAAGTCAATAGATCCTGCAGTTCAGAGGAAAACTTGGAGTGGGGGGAGCTTTAAAGATGGGATGCAGCAGAGGCTAATTTGTTGGTTCATTTTGGCCTGATATAGCTGTCATTGTCAGATAAGGGACTTGTTATTTATTCTGCCTGCCATTATCCAGGGTAACAAGGCCCAGTACTGAGAAGTGTTTCCTCCTTTTGTGAAATACAAACGTTGTGGGAAAATTCACACAATCATGAACACAACAGGCTTTTGCAATTTTCAGGAGGGTAGCTTCCAAGCAAAGAGATGAGGGTAAAGTCAAAGAGTAAAGAGTCAAAGATCAAAGATGAAAGTGAGTGAAGCCAGGAAATGAAGTGAAGTAAGTTTGCTCTAAGCTCCCTCCTACTTTATTAAAACATCCAATAGCAAAAGTGGTTACACAACAACAGCATTACATCATGCAAGGAAGGGTCAGCAGAAAGGCTGCCAAAATATCTCCTTCCCCTAGCAACAGAGGGAGGAGTTGGGTTGAGAGAGTCCAGCTTGCACCCAGGAGATAACAAGAATACATAATGCAAGGTCCTTGTTCTAAAAGCATTCTCACAGGTAAAGGTGCCAAGGAGTTAGACCATAGGAAACATTATGAGGCCATCTGGAATCTCCCTATGGGAAAAGGTGCAAGGAGTTAGATAATAGGAAATATCATGAGGCCAGGTCTGGGAGGCCCTGAAGAGCATTCTCACAGGAAGAAGATGGGAAATGTCCCTTGCCTCTCCCATAAGCCAGCTCTCCAGGGAACCATTTTGGTACCCACAATATTCCTACACAAAATTAGATTGTTTTTCAATACTAACATATAATCTAGGGTAGACACTCCTCACCAGGCACACAGCCATTTAATATCTGTCATAATGTTGTATTGCATTGTATTGTAATGTAATGTATTTTAGTATAGTATAATATCATACAATAGTGAAATAATATAATATTATAACATAAAATATAATAATATAATATAACATTTTATATTTTAAAGGGAGCACACATACTTAGTCCTCTTGTTATTAATACTTAAAACTTAATAGAGGTAGTCCTTGACTTAAAACCATTTAATGACCATTCAAAGTTAAAATGGCACTGTAAAAAGTGACATGACCAGTTTTCACACTAACGTTGCAGCATCTCCATGATCATGTGATCAGAATTCAAACACTTGGCAACTGGCATGTATTTATTACAATTGCCCTGTCCCAGTATCATGTGATCACCATTTGTAGCCTTCCCAGCTGGCTTTTGATCAGCAAAGTCAATGGAAGAAGCCATATTTGCTCAACTGCATGATTAACTTAACAAAGGCAGTGATTTGCTTAACAACCATACAAAAAAAAGGGCCATAAGTGGGACAAAACTCACTTAGCAACTGCCTTGCTTCATAATGTAAATCTGGGTCTCAGTTGTGATGGTAAGTCGAGGATTACCTGTAATACAATCAACATAGTTTTGGTCACCATGTGTTAATGCCAGTATTTTTTTACTTTTGGGCACTCAATAAGAGGAAGAATAGGGGGCATCAGACTGTTGTAGTAAAGTCTTATCATTTAGCCTCATTCCCCCAACCAATAGCAAAGCAAAACCAGAAGGCTGCACAATTAGTCAGGTTTCAAAACACTTCTTAATTTAGGCTATTCATCTTTGTGGTAGAAAATAGACATTTACCAGATATATATTTTTTTTAGCTGAATTAGACCAGAGACTGCTATCACATGAAGAGAGATTTCACATCTGAAGACGGACACTTAAATGTGCAAGGAATCAGGTAACGGGACATTAAAGATGAGCCTATCTTTAGACTTGGGTGGGCCAATAATGAATGAGATGAGACACCTCTGCATTGTAAGGGCTAAACAATCTATGCTGCTTCTAAAAATACTATTAAAATTGCCTTATGGAGATTCTCAGCTATCCATGTCATGGTTGTCTCAAATGTGCTTTTTCAAAAAGCAGCCAAGGCTACATTTTTTCCTTGAGGAAAAAGACATTTTGTTTCTCCTCCAGGAAGCTTCAACAGTTCTGAATGGAAGAGAATGAAGATGAAAACAGGACAAATGGACTAACGAACTAGCCTCTGCTGCATCTCAGTACTTTAAAGCTTATGCACACACACACTCCAAATTTTCCTCTAAACTGCAGGCTCTATTGACTTTGAGTAGCTCTAAATGTAAGACTAGTAAAACTGACTTTCGAAGTCTTACTAATGTTGCCCAAAATTATATCCCGCCCCCTGCCATCCAATCAGAACTGGTGAAACTTCTTGGATTATTAAAAAAAAATGATGAATAGATTCTACAAAACCTGGACTTAATTGCTTGGCATGCTATCTTGCCATGATCCTAGAGATTGTATTTATGGGAGAATATAATGGTAATTGCCATTCAAGGGAACAAGTCTTAATAGAAGATGAAAAGTCATTCTTAACGTCTAGCACAAGGAAAGCATTACTGGCTGGGAAGAGAAACTACGATGATCCCACAAGTTACAGCCAACCAAATATTTCTCTCCTGCTTTGAACCAAGGATGTCCTGAATTAAACATACATCACCTTTCTGGGAGAGAGGTATGAGATGCCACTGGGGTATACCATGCTTGCTTCTGCATTATTCTGCAACCAAGAGCAGACTGCTGTTGTATATGATTTAATCAATTGGCCTTCTCCAGTTTCAGTAGAAGAGATTCTTTTGCCCTTCTGCCTAAAAAATGCACCTGTCACCCTTCTTCAGAGGCTGGAGAAGTTAAAACCCATTTTGTAGAACTTTTATAGCAGAGGTCTTCAAACAAGCTCAAGCTTTAAGATTTGTGGACTTCAACTCCCAGAATTCCTCCTCCAGTCATGTTAGTGTCATGCTGCTAACTCTGACAGCTAGCTGAGGAATTCTGGGAGTTGAAGTCCACAAGTCTTAAACTTGCCAAATTTCAGCACCCTTGTTTTATAGAAAAGTTAATACGAGCCTATGAAAGCAGCACCAGTGAATTACATTTAGATGAGTTTTAATTAATAATCTGCTACATCATTAAAGCAACAATTAGTTTAAAATAGAAATATAGAGCACTCCCTAAGGCCTTCCACACTGGGAGCAAGACATTTCCTCTGACTTTGTCCTTTGAGAAAAGTGTTACTTTTCTCCACCCCACTGCTGGGTACTACAGTTCATTCCCTCTTGTTTTTACTTTGGCCTAGTGATGCTCAGTCATGCATTCAAGAAAGCCAGGAAGAGATTCTTCCTTTTTGTTTATCCAACAAAGCATTTTGTGGACAGTCCCAGAGTAATGGTGTGCTGCCATTTGGAAAATAGCTTATATTTACACACACACATGCAAAGGGCTGTGAAAAGGGGTGGAGGTCAGTTTAAATAAACAATGTGTGGTGTCCCATATTTAGAATAATAGCCTGTCATTCACATATTGTGATGAGAGGGACTGAATTCCCCAGCTCTAACAAAGCTCTTTTCTAGGAGTCCCAGTTTGGAGGCACTGCAAGCTTCCCACATTGGTGAATGTTGCATTGAATCTGCAAGAAGAAACATCTATAGCCAGGATTGTACTATATCAACACCTTAAATGTAGAGAGCTAGTTCAGTGTAGTGGTTACAGTGCTGGACTAGAAACTGGGGACTACGAGTTCTAATTCTCCCTTAGGCATGGAACGAAGAGTGACGAGGTGACTTTGAAACAGTCATTCTCCCTCAGCCAACCCATCTTACAAGGGTGTCAACTGGAAGAAATTAATGCAAGGAGCATTATGCATGTCGGTTGAGTTGAACAAAAATAAAGGGAATGTGTACATCTAACCTTAATAGTTTTGGTCGCAGACCATCTTTTCTTTTGCATCACTTTGCAAGTGCAAACCATCATTTCAGAAAATGTGGGCTGAGTTGGATACATGTCCTTCTTCTTCATTGGCCAATCTTGTATGTGCAGACGAGGTATGTATGTGCTGCAGGAGGGGGGGCAGTATGGATCAATGTGTTATGATGTTTGTCTTCTCATACATTCCAGCAACAGGGACATTAATTCCTGGCTTAGATCTACAAATCAGCGGCTAAGGGAGATAACATGCGGAAGAAGGAGTCTTCTAAGATTTTGCCCTTGCTAAGTATTGATGGTTTTAACCTAGTGGATCCACATAGATCTAGATGTTTGTTGTCAGATTGGAAAATTTCTGAGAAAATTGCCATTGTGAAAAGGGTGTGTGTGTGTTTGTGTGTGTGTGTGTGTGTGTGTGTGTGTGTGTGTGTATTTTCTCAAATTCTCTTCACCTTTGGCAGAACAAGTCCTACTTTTTCCACCTTCAAGAAGAACTCCTAATTTTACAGGACACGGGAATATACACAGAGACAAATATTACAAGAAATTGCAAATTTGTTACATTTCTCACTCAAATTAATGGCCATTCCACTAGGATTAGGAGAGGGGGTAACTAGCCCAAGATCATCCATCTGGCTTTGTGCCTATGGTCAGACCAGAACCCCCAATCTTCTGCTTTCTAGCCTGGGTGCCTTATTTATTTATTTATCTATCTATCTATCTATCTATCTATCTATCTATCTATCTATCTATCTATCTATCTATCTATCTATTAAATTTATATACCTAACCACTAGACCAAGCACTATTTCAAGAAGAACCTACACAGCAACCTCTTGAGCAGTGGTTCTCAACCTGTGGGTCGGGACCCCTTTGGGGATCGAACGATCCTTTCACAAGACCATCAGAAAACATATTTCAATACAAATACAGGTGTATGCGAAAATAATTTTATGGTTGGGGGTCACCACAACATGAAGAACTGTATTAAGGGTCGCGACATTAGGAAGGTTGAGAACCACTGCTCTTGAGGATGGTTTAATAGGTTTTCATGCACATTTCAAAAGGTTAAAATCGGTGAGCTTTGTGGCCTTTTCTATCTCCACAATTCGGTTATTTTTTAATCTTTACAATGGCCTGTTGTCTGCATTTTGATTGAAATTTACCAGCTTTTTAAAAGTTTTCTGAGAAAGATTACCACTAGAAACACAATCAGCATGCTTCTACTGATTTTATAGAACTGAACATGACACATAAAACTGCAAAGAAGTAATGCTTCACATAGTAATTTCATTGAGCCTGGCTCGGGGTTTAGCACTACACTCTTCTGATGTTGACAGATTCCATCCATTCTCATTTAATTAACATAAAATATGTAAACCATCTAACACATAGAACATGGTATTTCAAGGGATTAAGAAACTGAAAACAGCTCTTTGCAAATACGCATTATATTGCATTTTGATCTTAAGGAAAATCTCATTAGGCTACAGACCCAGACACCAAATATATAGAGCCAAAAAGCACTCAGATATGTGTGCTAGCAGTTCTAGATGTTTATATAACATGCAAATCCTGGAACTGGCAGGATTGAGTGAACAGGCACTGAGCAAATGCACTGTTGGTGTCATTTATATACAAACAAAACCCCAAAATAGAATTATAAGGAAACATCAGTGATGTGTACTTTATATTTCTGTTGAATGATGCAGAAGATTCTTCTTCTAGTTAGGTAATCAACACCTAGGGCTTTTCTGCATTGCAGCCTTAAGCTGCTTGTCTCCTGTGAATAAACTAGTTGGAAATGAAATCTCTTTCTAGATTTCATTCTCTTCCTGTTTTAGCCACACCAATGTCCTGTTGTTGCCCTGGTCCCTGGATTTCCCTGTTTCTTCAGCTCTCCTGAAAGGAAGGGCAGAACAAACTACAGTTTTAGTTGATGTTCCTGTCGTTCAGAAAAGGAAAGTGGCAGAATTCTTGCCAATTTCACCTTTAAAAGAAAAAAGAGAGAGGAGGGGCTTCGTTATGAGGATGAAGGTTCATTCTCTGAACTTGTGGGTTGGTTTCCAAATGTTTTGTTACCAGGCCTGGTAACCGCTTCAGTAAAGAGGAGAAGGATGGCATATAAGTCTGATTAAATACATACATACATACATACATACATACATACATACATACATACATACAGTTTAGGGGGTGTCAGTGTTCCTCTGTTTATAAGGGCTTCAGGTATGGGTGTGTCAAGTGCGGGTCTAGTGATGGGTCAGCTATGAGTCATCAGTGAGTCTTGTAATGGGTCTTGTGATAAGGAGATTACATGAGGCCAGGGTTATTGGGAGGTGAACTGTTGGTGGGGGAATTGCATGGATTGGTTGAGGGTTGGTGTTGTCTCTGGTTGGCTATGTGGTTGATTTGGATTCTGAGGGGTTTGTAGGCTGGTTGTAGGTCAATATGGTTGATGGAATTGCTTGTGGAGTGCCAGGCTTTGATGAAATCACATGCGTGGTGGGTAGTAATGAGGCTGATGATTTTTGCTCCAATCAAACTGGGTGCTGTTTGGTGATGTTCACCATTTTCACAAAGGTGTCATTATTCCAAGGTTCTATCAATCAAGTTGTAAAAAGAAGAAGAAGTCCCACAATATCCAGATGGAAAGGACTCTTCCCTCTACAATAAAATAAAGTGCATCAGGTG
>JANHFR010003783.1:28925-47163 GCA_032468015.1 Mimophis mahfalensis
CCCCCCCCCCCCCCCCCCCGCACATGCGTGTGCTATCCCCTGAGCTGGAAATACGCCCTGTCAATGAGCTGAGTTTTGCATGTGCATGCTGGGGGGGAGGGGGGGCGGTCACACGTGCACATGCGTGAGGGGTTGCATGCACGGGGGCAGGGCACGCGAGACCATGTGCAACTGTTCAGCCTTTCCTTGAAACCTTCCAGTGATGGAGACCCTCCTTGTGGCTGCGCAACCCCTAGTGGAAAGGTATCATCTCAAGGGCTGACTGGCCACCTCCCTGTCTTTAGCCTGGTTCCAACCAGCCTTCCCAAATGAGCAGGAATGCCTTGGACGTTTGACCAATATGAATGGTCATTTTTACCTGCGGCTTCTTTGATGGTCTCTTGGCCGTTGGGAGCCCTGAGCTCTCTCTGAAGGGCTGCTGTGCTTCTCTCTCCATGCAGCTCTGCAGACAAAGTGCGGCTCCATTTTATTAACCGGGACGGAGAGAAATACTCGGTCAGCGCCAGAGAAGGGGAAAGTCTGCTGGAGGTTGTGATAAATCAAAATATTAACATCGATGGCTTTGGTTAGTGGTGAGATTCTGCCTTTCTCTCTTTAGGCTCTTTTGGTTACCAATAATCTATTCTTTGAGGAGTTGGCAAGATTGTTTTACAGACCCGTCTAGGCACCAAAACACCCACCTCCTGAGATCTGTTCCTCCCCTCTGTTTACATACAGGAAAGTCTTGGGGGCCCCACATCTTCCATCCGGAGGGTTGAAATGTCTCTTCCACTGAAGATGTTACCCAGCCTGGTAACGAAACCTTCGGAAACCAACCCACAAGCTCAGAGAATGAACCCTCACCCTCACCCTACACCCAGGCTACAGATACTCGCCACGACCACTAGCTCAATCTCCTTCCGGTCAAAGGATGCCTCTCATCAGCCTGTTGTGGTGATGGGGCCATTTTGTGACTGGGATGTGGCTGCCATTGTGAGTGCACCCACCACACCCTTTTCACATTCCACATGTGCCTGTACCACTAAAGTATGCCTGCATCCAAACAATCATCTCTTGCACTCAAGTATTTACTTAAGTTTGCTTCATCCATCCACTCCATTTACATGAAGAATAAAATACAAAGCAGCAGTTTCCTCCACATTTGGATCCCCCAAATGGCAGAAAAACTTGGGACAGCAGTAACCGAGCCCCAGTTTGTTCCTGAATTTATTTTAATTTCCATGCCTATAATACGTAACGTAGCTCCGTCCAGCCAATTCTCTGGCCCAGCCTGTGTTTTCTTGCAGCATGGCCCATTTGCTTTTGTCGGTGCTTTCTAAAATTGAGGGTGGGAAGCCAGTGCTTTTGATTTTTGGTGGCTCTCCTGAGTTTATAGAATGCAGGCGACACCGTAAACCTGCGAAAGGAGACTTGCATGGCTTCTGCCAATGACGGTAGCCTCTTTTCTCCCGCAGGGGCGTGCGAGGGCACCCTGGCCTGCTCCACTTGCCATCTAATCTTTGAGAAAGCAGCGTTTCAGCAACTGGGTGAGATCAGTGATGATGAACTGGACATGCTGGACTTGGCCTACGGACTGACTGACACGTAAGCATCCCGGGTGCCCCTTACGGGCTCTGAGTGCATTGAGGGGGGCGGGGGACATCTCAGTCGCTTCGAACTCTGCACTCTGGACATGTTTCAGTTAAAGGGAGAATGCAAGTTGCTCATCTACCTGACTCTGATGACTCCTTCCTGGGGAGCAGCCCCAAGCATGTTGAGACTGTTGCACAGATGTTGGTGGGCTCAGTCAGTTTGCCACATCTGGAAAAAATGTTGAGAAGACATCCTACAGGATCCTGCCCAGCCTCACATAAGCGGAAGCAAAATTATGTAGAGAAGAGAAATCCTTGCTTATCCAGCTACTTTCTGGACCAATTTGCCTTGGTCATCCCTTGTGTAGGGTAAAGGTAAAGGAAACTCATTGCTATCTCTAGGGGCTCCTGCTCATCTCTGGCCATTGAGCCAGTGCTGTCTGAAGTCATTGCTGTGGTCATGTGGCCAGCATGACGTCACAGGACGGTTATCTTCCCACTGAAGTGCTACCTATTTATCTACTCATATTTGCATGCCATTGAATTGCTAGGTGGGGAAGAGCTGGGGTGAGGCTGGGTGCTCACCCTATCACGTGGTGCTTGGGTCTTGAACCTGGGCTGCTGACAAACCCAGTGTCTTAGCTACTGAGCCAACAAACTGCCCCTATAGAGTCTTCTGGATTTTTATTTCGATTGTCATTCTCAGCTCTCAGGGTGGCATTTTGAGTTGCACCTAAGGGCCGGGCTCACAAGGGGCATCAAAGGCCTTCTGTCCCATTGCATACAGCAGGTGAACCTGGCAACAGATTAGCTGTTGCGTGCTAGGAAAATGATGCCCAAATCCAGATGTTTGCATTTGCTTTTCAGATCTCGTCTGGGTTGCCAGGTGTGCGTGAAGAAATGGATGGATGGCCTGACTGTCCAGGTGCCCACGGAGGTCTCAGACATCAGGAGAGAACTGGAAGTGGAGAAGCAAAAGAAACAGTAGTCAAAGCACATGACATGCCCTGCAAATATTATCCTGACCCTGTTAAAAGAGGGGAGGCCTTTACTTTCCAGACCGAAAGCAAACACCCTAAACCAACCAAACCTCATTTCTGAGTTCACATAATTTGCTGTGCCCAACAAACTCAAGCATATGGCGTCTTAATATCACAGCTTAGTTTAGCTTATGCGTGGAAAGAATCACTGGGTCATCTAACCGCTTAACCATGGGCCACACAGCCCCATTTGAGCCCACATTTAGGCTCTGGTGCCAGGCCAGCTTCTGACGGGGGTTCTGTGCTCAGAATCTGTAGCCTCAAGCAAGAAACCTGAATTGGGATGAAAAATTGGCAACGTGGTGCTCATTTCTGCCGGAAGGATTGAGAGAGATTGCCATACCTCTGCTGCTTCCATGGAAGCTTAATAGAATTGATGGGAGAAAGATTGTAGCCTATTCCCAGCCCGTCAGTCGTGGCCTACATTTCCCCCCTTCGAATGAGCTGGGGTGTGCTCTTCCTTGGAGCCACCCCCAGGGGCCATTCTGAGAGGGAGGCAGAGGAGGAGCAGGATTCACCCCAACTGAGCCAGCGGAAACTAAGTCAAGCTCAATTGGTTGGATCACGGCACCTGTCTCCGAGTCTGGCCCTGTGGTCTCCTTGGAGGTTTCCCTTCCCCCAAGTCTAGCCCTGCTTAAGTTCCGAGCCCAACTTTGGCTCTTCTAGACTGGAGGCCAATCCTCCTCATTTGAGCTGATCCCTGGAGAAGACGAACACTGAATTCCACAGAGAGAGATGCAGTGAGTGGTTAGGGTCTGTTCCTGGCTATGAAGACCATTGTTCTGGTTTTCACCATGGATTATTTCTTTGCAGCGTGCATTTTTATTGTGCATTTTCACGAAGTGTATTTGGAAGAATTTCCCCTTTACAGCTACGCATGTCAAATATTATTCTGTTGGAAAGATAGGAATAAAAACTTTCAAAACAAACCAAGAAAATATCTAGCAATTGTCAGATGGGGAGATTCAACTTTCTGTAGGTGAAAATCTGTATAACCTGCGAAGGCAGTCAAAGCTCCACATGGAGTAAATTTACACTACTGTAAATTGAACTAACTACTGATGTCAGGGCTTTCCATTATTGTGAAACTGTATAATAGAAACAACATACAGCATATAGTAAATGTACCAAATCTCATGCGGTACCATATTAGAAGCACTTTTGAAGTCTCCCTGAGAAATATCTGCTGCACTTTAGGCTTGCTGGGATAATTGTTTCTCACAGTAATTAATCAGATTTCCCCCCCAAATAAATCCTTGATCTTGTAGAGATTTGGATAGTCTAGGAGAGAAAAGGGATATCAAAGGGGATGTATTCTGAACAGCTTAATACCACTGGCAATCTTTAGTAATCAAATAGTAAATTCTGGACTAAGCACTTATTTTTAAATGCAGTTTTTATATTTAACAATGTTTATCCATCACATCAACATCTCTTTGCCATAGCAAGGCCCTTTACATTTCACTGAGGATGATTAAATAAATGTTTCTTGATACTGTTTATGTTAGTGTTCCCAAGAGATTATTTTGAGTAGTTTGACGTCAAACTATGCTCTTCATTTCGAAATAAGCATTTAAAAATGACTAATTCTTGCCTCTCTGGACCAGGCTCAGCAAAGGCCAAAGATGATCTGCCAGTGGTAGTTGGGTCCAGTTCCACCCGCATCCCCCAGTTTACCAGTCACAATTAATCCTGTGTTGCCGCCTCGTCTGAAATCCGAAGCCCTGGCGGTTACAAGTCAAGCCACCTCTTCCTACAACAAATTGGTTACAGAGGCCACTCTGCAGATCTGCCTTGGGAGGGGATCTACCTTTGATCATTTGAATTTGATGTTGATGTCAGTACTAAAGGTGTATCCCTGCCAATTTTCAAATAACCTGCAAGAGCAGGGGAGGGGAAGGGGTTGGGAGGAGGGTGGGGAAAAATTGTCTAGAAGGTCAGACTGGGGATTGGATCTCACAATATTTTAGACTAGCCAAAAATCCTCCTGAGTCATTATGTGGTTCAAAATGTGGGATACCCAACCATTGTTTCAGTGGTTGTGTGAACAGGAGACGTTTAAGAAGAGTCTGGACAGCCCCTTGTCTGGAATGATGCATGGTCTTCTGCTTGAGCTGGGGGTTGGACTAGAAGACCTTCAAGGTCCCTTCCAGCTCTTATTCAATTATTAGATCAAGTCATGGGATGCGTAGGTTAGGGCTTTGAATTTAGGACGGTACAGTATGCAAATGCATCAACCATATTTTGAAAAATCCAAGTTTTAGATTCTGCATGTGACGGGAATATACCTGAATAACAGTTTTGGAGACAGGGGGGTAGAGAACTTCTGGGGAGAGCAAAAAGTGAGAGGTGCCCCCTGGGTGGGAGTGAAAGAGTCAAGGAAAATAAGTGCATGGGAGGGAGGGAGAGGAAGATCCAATATCCAGGGTCCCAAGGATAAGAGCAAAGGTTCAGGAGCGACATACTCCAAATTCTCCAGGAGAGGCCAGGGAGGCCCACAGAAGAGTCACTGGAAGTCCAAAATTAGCCCGGGGCTCCAGAGCAGGAGTCCCCAACCCCGGGGCCCACTACGGGGCTTTGAGCCTTTTGGATCCGGGCCATGGAAGTGGTGGCCGATCCCACGTTCATGTGAGCAGGTGGGTGAGGGCATGCAAATGAAGCTGTGCATGCATGCTTACCCACCCATCATGCACATAGAACCATGCCCTCTCCCCCACCCCACCACTGGTCCGCAAAGTCAAAAGGTTCAAGAACTGCTCTAGAGCAATGTTTCTCAACCTTGGCAACTTGAAGATGTATAGAACTCAACTCCCAGAATTCCCCAGACAGCTTTGCTTCAAGCTGCCAAGGTTGAGAAACACTGCTAGATGATGAAGTCAGGTCCAAAAGTCAAGGACTGGGCAACTAAGAGTCAGCATTCCAGCATTCCAGGTCTTTCATATTACTCTGGAGCAGTCCTTCAAATTGCAAAGAGAATCTGTTTGCATGAGCAGAGTGTTCTCGGGCACAGAATTTTGTACCAGAGATAGCCTGTGCTTACTCTCCTGGTGCTGAGCCAACCTGAGCATGTGGCAAAATCATCCAGACTACTATGGAATATTTTATTTATTTTATTTATTTATTTTATTTATTTTATTTATTAAATTTATATACCACCCTTCTCCCATAGGGACTCAGGTACAGGGCAGTAAAATAACCATATATACAATTAAAATAAAATAAAATTCAACACGCCCTCAGGCACAACATACAATATCCCTTTGGCAGCCTTCCTTGCCAGCTGCTCTGACTTCTACATTCTGTTCACTGGCAAGATGGGCGGCTCTAGTGAGATGAGCCTGGATCTGGGCAATGCTGGGCTTTTAGAAAGCCAAGGTTGGGAAGAGCTGGTCTCACCAAAGATACGTTGTTTAAACAAGCAAGGAATTAACTCCTAAATCATTTTATCTGGGTTGTACAATATCTGTATAGTCTTCCTTATTCTTCTATTCCCTAGCTGTAAGGATTTATATACATATATTCACAACTTTAGAACTGTTGAACGCTAGCCATCATGGCTAGCATTCATTAGAGTTAACCCTGCAACTAGGTTTGAGATTGATGGATCAGAAAGAACTGCGACCAGGAACTCGAGGCTTGACTCTTCCGTAGCTTTTTATTTACAGCAGCATCTTGGTACAAGGCCTGGTTGTGGTTTAAATGGAGACGGAGAAGAAGATAAGAGAACTAGGCCTAGGGAGAGGGCAGGCATGCAAGCCTCCCTTTTCATAGGCTAGCGTAGCTATTTGTGAACAGGTGGAAACTAGCAACATTTAGGCACAAAACCCTGGCTTCTTCCAGACAGCCTGGCACCAGCTAAGTGAGTGTGGTGTGACCCCCAGGCAGCCATCTTAACTCACATTTAACATGCATTGAAGTCAACTGATGAACACAAAATATTCAACAAGAACCTTTTTTTTTGCATTAGCTTTTTTTTGGTTGCTGCGGCACACTGTTGGCTCATGTTTAAGTGATTGTCCATTAGGACTCCAAAATTCCTTTCAGAGTTACTGCTATTGAGCCAGGCTTCACCTAATCTGTACTTGTACATTTGATTTTTTTTTGCCTAAGTATAAACCTTACTTTCCTGAAATATTAAATTTTGTTTTGTTGGATAGGGCGCAGTGTTCAAGTCTGTCAAGATCCATCTGGATCTTGACCTTTGTCTTCTGGGCTGTTGGCTATTTCTGCCAACTTCATGCCATCTGCAAATTTTGTGAATTCCCCTTCTATCCCCTCTCTAAGTCATTTATGAAGATATTACAGAGTACTGGGCCTAAACAGAAACTTGGGCTACCCCACTGCTTACTCTCCTCAATGTAGATGTAGTAGCGTTACTGTGTTGAAATCCATATATCTTGAACTGAATGATGGTGCCTTGCTTCAGCTCAGAACTCCAGCTCCTTCTGACCTTCAATTCCTCCCAAATCCTCCCTCAATTCCTTCTCTTCTCAGAATTTAAACTGGGTGAAGGTGGCTTGTGTTACCCTGCTGTGAGTGATGGTTTTAATAGCTGTTTATCATTCTGCCATTCAAAATGCACTCCAGTTCTGGTCTCCATCACAATTCATATTTTCTTAGCTGACGTTGTTCTAGGGAGTTTTATAACTATCTAAACAAATATTAGCTCATTATGCCCAATTAGATCACACAGGATTGACATTTTGTTTACTGGACTGAGTTGCAGCAGGAACAACATCCCCAAATATGGGCAAATGGGAGAACTGCAAAATTCTAAATTCAACAGTAGACAGGACATTAAGCACTTCTACAAATCTAATTTGTGCCATTTTGAGATTAAAATGTCCTCTTCTTCGGTAAACTTATCAAAATGCTCTTTTCTGGATTTAGGGTACTTTGTAATATGTCAGCTTGGTGGCTCGTGTCCCCCAGACAGATCCAGGACATAATCTGGGGGTTCTCCTGGCCTCCTGACAGAGGAGAGGTGGCAGTTGTGGCCAGGAAGGCCTTTGTGCAACTGTTGATTGTGTGCCAGTTACGTCCTTTCCTGGACCAACAATCCCTGCTCCTAGAACTAAGGAGACATTTCCTAAGAGTGAGAACAGTTAACCGATTAACCAAATGCCCCAGTTGTAGGTGCTCCAACAATGGAGGTTTTCAAGAAGAGATTGGACAGCCATTTGGTATGACCTCCAAGGTCCCTTCTAATTCTGTTATTTCGTATTCTGTCATTCTGCCCTCTTCCTTTCTTCTTTTTCCTAATCTACTTGAAACGTATGTTTGTCCTGTGGGATGCAATGTATCAGAGATGATACACACTGTCTGGTGGAGTTGGACATCAAGCATTTGGGGGTGGGCACCGTATGCTGGCACAATATTCTCACATGGATAAGCCAAGGCTGTTGTTCGTAACCCCAGGTGTTCAGAACCCCAGGTTGTTCCAGCCAGTCTGTGCAGTAAATTGTTGCTGCTTTGCAATTTTGCAGCTGTTTTTTCCAGGGTTGGTGGAAGGTTAGTGATTTGTCCAAAATTACCCTTGGGTAGTTCAGAGGTGTCGTGTTGTAAAATATGGTTCTGGGACTTTACTGAAGGCTGGTAATTTGTGTACCTGTTGCTGAGGTGGAATGTGGCTACTTCTGTTTTCATGAGGCTTGGTTGGAGGTGCCCTGTTTTGAAGAAGTCTTGAGAAGGGATGCCCCCTGCATCTCTGGGAATTGGTTCTTTGGGCTGAGAGATTGGAAGCATCAGCATAAATAAATTTCTGAGAAATGGTTTCAGGCAGGACGTGGATGTACAAGTTAAAAAGTTAAAAAGAGCAGGGGGATAGCATTAATCCTAATAGTTCGTTGTTCAGTTTATGACATCAGCTTCTACTGAATTCTGTGGAAACTTGAAATAGCCCAACATGTTAGGCAATGGTGTTACAATAAGGTATCATCTGGATTCGTTTGAGGAGAAACTTTACACTAATCCAGTACATCAAATCTATCACCTCCTGAAATAGTATCCTTGGGTTGTGTCCCTAGTAGAGAGTCACCTCAAAGTGGTCAATGGCATTCCTGCCTGAGCATCCTGGGGCCCTACAGGCTCCGGGCTCCTCCTGCTGATTCTCCGCAGCAGCATTTCTGCCCACATCATCGTGTTCTGGGGAAAGCTGCCCCTGTCTTGGGCAAAGGGAGCTGCTGCCGGCACCCCTCATGCTTCACCTTGACTCTCTGGATGTTCTGCCATTCGGAAAACAGCAGAATAAGGCTGCCAAAGCGACACCTGAAAATAGGACATGCCAGCCCCATGAAGACAGGAGGCAAGCTTGGGGTGGCTGGGGTTTTCTAGGCCAGCTGAAAGCAGGGCATGTAATTGGACTCCAAGTCGCAAACTTAGTTTTGCTGACACAGCAGTTAGATAGGAGACAACTTCATCCTAGCGACAGTGGGACTTTTGCTGGGTTGTCAGTCCTTTCCCCCAGTGTCCTGCGTCAAAAAGGTTGCAGCCAGTCAAGGGCCAGAGTATTGCACTAGCCACAGTGCACTGCCACCCTCTCTTTACTTGGTTTGTGTCACCAGGGCCAGTCCGCCAGCCTTCCTTCGTCCCTTACCTGCCCTCTCGCTCTCTCAAGCCTTCCAGGAATCTAGTCCGGTGGGACAAAATTTGGTGCCACATCAAACTTCTGCTTTCCAAAACTCAAAGCAAGTCCAAATAAGGTCTAAGAAATAGCTGCCTCCCGGATGGGTGAAACTGCCATTCATTGTGGCAAAAAAAAAAGGAAAAAGAAAAACCTTCCCACGGATGGGACCAAGGCTGATCAGCATTCAGGAGGATTTCAGCTCTTCGGCCTCTTCTTGAGCCACCTCAGAGTCCTCTTTTCCTCATTACCAACTGCATTGAACAGGCATAGCCCTCAGTTTCCCCAAAGTCCCTTCTAGATTCCTGCCCTTCCACCAAATGCAAAGAACCAATGAAGTTTCCCAACATTTTTGCTCGTGTTTCTGTTCCAATTTCCTGGAACAATAAATATTTGAAAATAGAGATTCTCCTCTGTGTCAGAGAAGGCCTGATCTGAGTAGTACCCAGCTTAAGGAATCCAAAACTGTGAAGAAAAAGGCCCTGGATTTTATGGGTCTGCAGTGACCGCCCCGTTTCCCCATCCACATCGGGGGGCCACACAAGACATTCACATCAGTTTATCTCTTCTTCTGGATCGCTTAGCTGGCTGTGGTGCCATCCCTGATGGCCTCAGAATGATGTTCTCCACCACATCACCCTGGGATTCTAACAAAAATGTTTTAGCTAAACTCGGATGATGGCTAGGACTAGGAAGGTATTTGATGCTCCTGTAGCCCACTGCGTCTCACCCTTACCAAGAGAGATGTAAGAGGTATGAATTTCAAGCCTTAGAATTCCCTGATGGGCAAAGCAAACATGGAACATAGAGTTATAGGACTGGAAGGGGCCTTGGAAGTCTTCCAGTCCAACTGGCTACAGAGGACATTGTACTACCCTGGTCAAATAGTTGTCCAGTCTATTTCTGAAAACCTCCAGCGATAGATCATCCACAATTCTGGGATGTAAGTTGTTCCCTTGGTTAACTGTTCTCACGATCAGAAAATTCCTCCTTACTTCCAGTTGGATTTCTCCACCTCTTACTTCTTGCCCTTCCCTCGGGTGCTTTGGAGAATACGTTGACCTCCTCTTCTCTGTGACAGCCTTCGAGTACTGAAAGAACCCATGGAGACATTTTCTGTCCCAGAACGTAAGTTTTTCAATGGTATAATTTAGCTTTTTCATAGTCATAGAACCATAGGGCTAGAAGGGGCCTTGGACTCCAATCCCCCACCCCCACCCAAGGCAGGATTCCTTATTCTATTCTGGACAAATGGTTGTGCAATCTTTTCTGGACTTCCAGCGACACAGCACCCAGAACTCTGGGAGGCAGGGTGGTGGGTCTATTGAGTAATTGATTCTGTTATTCTCACCGTCAAGAAATTCCTCCTTATTTCCAGATTGGGCCTCTCTCTGATGAGCTTTCACCTCTTGTTTCTTGTCCTGCCCTTGGGTGCTTTGGAGAATAAGTGGGCCCTCCTCTCCTCTGTGACTGACTCTCTAGTACTGGAAGACAGCTACCATGTCACCCCTGATCCTTTGCTTGGATAGAGCTCCCACTCAGTGTATGACTCAGACCCCTTGATCATCTTTGTTGCTCTTCTCTGCTTCTGGGATCTCAGAGTCTTTTTTTATATTGCCAGGAACAGTACTGGATTCCATGTGTGGTCTTACCAAAGCAGTATAAAGCAGGGCTAACATAAACCTGATCTTGATTCTGTTGATGGACTACATTGGCTCTTCTGGCAGCTGCAGCACACGGCTGGATGAACGGCTGAATTCTAGGCTTTTCAGCCTTGCTCATAAGGGTTCTGCTTTGAGGGATAGGAATTGAGAAAAATGGAGGAGGAGCTGCAGTCGGGCGGTATAGATAGCTCCTCGAAACATTTGATATTCTTGCTGATGGGGGGGGGGGCAGTCCCTAGGGAGCTAGGGATTGAAATTTGCCCTGCAGGGGCAAAGGGGAAGGAGCACACTTACTCTCCCCAAATGGTCCCCCAAAAGCCGCTCCACTCATCAGTGACGAAAAGCAGCCATTGAGAGCTGCTATGAAGCCAAAACAGCCTCGACAGGATTGCGAGTGAACAGAGTGTGTGGATGAGAAAGGGATCCCTTAGTTTCACTGGAACGACTCTAAAAGCTAGTACTCTAAAATACTCTTTAAAATACCCTGCTAATTGCATTACAGCAAAGAGGAAGATAAAAAGGAACATTGTTTATGAGAGCATACATTTTGAAAATGACAGAAATAGAAAAGTGACTTCACAGGACCTCCTCTAATTTGTTAAAATGCCGCTTGGGGGGGGGGGGGCAAAAGCCCCAATGAGTAGGCATATACATGGAATGAAGGCTGTTGCGGAGCACAATGAGTTGTGCCCTTAGATTGTAAGCTGCCCTGAGTCTTCGGAGAAGGGCGGGATATAAATGGGATTAAAAAAAAAAGATGTCCTCTCTCCTGCAAAGAGTGCTTAAGGTCATCGATGGCAGGACAGCAATGTTTTGGAAATGCTTGATCACACTGGAAAAATCAAGGATGATTTGAGTGATTGGGGATTGAAAAGAGAAAAAATGGATTACACAGATGTTTTAGCCCAGCAACCAAGAGAGGAAGTGCAGCAAATAGAATGCAGTAAGGATAGAAAAGGCACTTCAATAATGGATTGTTTGATGTGGAAATGAAATATAAGAATTTTGTCTCGAAAGATGGAGGATTTGCACGCCAAGATGGATATGATATCAGAATTGAATCAACTTGGAAGGAAGCTACTGGTTTGGGGAAAGTGCATGCGCCGAAAGGAAGAAGGGACTTTAAATTTCAGTGAATTGCTCAAGAAGCTGGAAGAGGAACTGAAGGAAGAGGAAAATAAAAATGTGGATTTTGATTGCTCTCAAAAGGAGAAGGTTGGATGTTTAAGGAAGACTTTTGTTACTATATCTTGTTGTGCATCGTTTGATCTGGAACTAAACTGAAAAGAGTTAGATAGGGGAAATGTGTTGAAGATGATTTGTAAAATACAGAGAAAGGGTGGATACAAAAGATTTTTAGTGACTACTATTATAACCAATAATATTTAAGAGACTTTTCATAACTACTGTTTGAAATGAGTAAAAAGTGTGGATATAATAAGGTAAATGAACTGATTACAACTACAAATTAATTTGATGATGATGTTTGCTTATATATATTTTTATTTTATTTCTATTTATATAAAGAGAAGAATAATGATGTGATAATATTCTTAAACTACTTAAGTAATGAATTATATACTGAATGGATATAAACAAAGCTATTAATATAATTGAACTAGCAACAATAATAGAGAGTTTCTTCAGATAGCCCGGCATCAAGATACACTCCTATGGGACATTCCCCTCTCCTCTTTCTGCTAAGGTCAGTTGGGGAAATCCCTCTTAATAAACTAGGAACGAAGGGCGTTTAATAGCAAGCTCTCTGAGTATTCTCACAGTTTCTACAGAAAAGACATGTTTCCTGAAAGGGGTGGAACCAAGGATTTTGGCTTTCACTTTATCTAAGTTTCTAACTTATTTTGCATACTGGGTACTCCTACCTACACACAATTAATTAAATCATTAAATTCTTATATCTATCCTTATAAGATAATGTTGAACATGCTGATTAGGAAAATAAAAATGTGGATTTGGATCATTCTCAAAAGGAGAAGATTGGACATATAAGGAAGGCTTTTGTTATTATACCATGTCATGCATGGTTTAACCTGGAGAATTGAAAAGAGTTGAATTGGAGAACTGTGTCAAGAATAATTGGTAAATATAGAGAAAGAGTGGATATAATAGATGCTTAGTGATTTTACTATTATAACGAATAATACATAAGAGATCTCTTGAAATAATTATTTGGAATAAGCAAAGTACGGATATAACAAGGTAAATGAACTGACCATAACTAATGGGAAATTAATTTGATGAGGATGCTTGCCTATATAAAGAGGAGAACAATGAGAAACAAATGCGCTTCAGGAACTCTATATTGGAATTAAATTGTGATTACATTGTGATAATATATTTTAAACCACTCCAGCAATGATTTATATATTGAAAGGATATAAACAAGCTATCAATGTAACTAAACTAGTAATATAATGGGTAACAATAATAGAGATTGTTTGAAATGTGTAGAAAATAGTTCTGACTGATGGGTACAGATAAATGAATTGATTATAATAAATAGGGGTCTAATCTATAAATAAAGGTATTTTAATAACTTTAGGATGAAATTGATTTTGATAATACAGTTAAGCTAGTTAAGTAAGTAACTATATATTGAATGGTTTTAGATTACAATAACAATGGATAATAATAATAATAATAATAATAATAATAATAATAATAATAATAATAATAATAATAATAAAAATGTGGTAGCCTTCTATATAGAATAAGACTTGAATAAACTAACAAAGGGAGATTGAAATGAGAAAATTTTAAACTACGAATGTAATGTAAACTTTAAGATAATGTTGAACATGCTGAGGAATTAATTTTTAATCAATGTGAAAAGTTACCGGTATGTTCAATTTGTATTTTTTAAACGTGTTTGGAAATAACTCTGTTCACGAAATGAGAGATATTTGTAACAAAAATAAACAATAAAAATTTATTTAAAAAAGGGAATTGAGAAAAATGAGCCAGGATTTTGACAAATAAAACTATATTTCTTTTATTTAAATATTTACAATAGCTTACAAATGTCACGAAAGAAAGATGGCCTATTTAAGGAGCTGATGTGCAAGAGGCTGTGAACGGTTTATAACTTGCCTTCCAGTCACAACAACCGACCAACTTAGGAAGGAGAGAAATGAATAAAAACAGATTTATAGGAACAATTTGTTTTTCTTCTCATTTCTAATCAGCTTTTAAGAAAAGAGAAGTTCTTCATATAACCCAAATTGCTGCCTTATTCAGCAGGGGACAAGAAGAAAATCGAGATGGCGGCTGCGCCTGACTGACCAAGGCCTTTCCCCCCTTGTGCTGCCTGTGGGACACATTAAAAAGGAGTGCGGTGTTGACTGGTCATCACAGCTGCCGTCTTGACTTCTTTGGGGCACCTCATCCTGCCTGGCTTGCAATTGAAAGATATTTAAGATTGGTCCACAACTATTAGGGGCAAATAAAAATGCCTTTTTTAAAATGAGGGTTTTGCCACAATCCAACTATTTCTGCTACATAAACTCTCTCTCTCTCTCTGTGTGTGTGTGGTGTGAATATCAACTCCACTGACTGCCTTGCATTTCTCTGTCTATATATATGTATACATACCCCCCACACCTTTACTACTTCTCAGAATATCTTAATCCACAACCTTCCCACCTTTCTCTGTTTCTGCAATCTCTACTTCCACCCTCCCCTTCTATTAACTTGACTGCTTTTTCTTTCTATCGCCCCACACTCTTTTCCACTAGCCATCATGGTTTCCTTTCTGCAAACAGGCCCCGCAAAGGTCCCGAGGAGACCCCTCCCCGAATTCCTGCCTTTGGAGTTCTAGGTCCCAACTTCTCTGGAGGGATGGACTGCCTGCCAATGAAGTCAACAGTAACCCGGAAATAGTAATGGAAGGTGAACTCTAAGGGGCCAAAAAAGTCAAGATGGTGGCCACGAGGTGTGATGAAAGCCCACCTTGCTTTTACTCATAACAGGGCTTTGATTGTAGAGCCACGATTGACCCCTTGACTTTCCTGACCCAATCCGGGGCCATCCCAATCTACACTGTGCAAAACTAAAACATTCTCTGTTTTAACAGTGGGACCGTCTTCCATCTACATCTTCTCTATTGAATGAGAACAACTGAGAATCTCAAACGTCCCACTCTGTCGACCGCTGACAGCTGCACTTTCCTTCTGCCTTCACAAGCCGCAGGGGGAGCAAAGAGGCCTTGCAGCTCGAGGCAGGAAGAACAGCTGTGATGGGCAACCTTGCAGGACTCTTGGTGATTGGAAACCGGGCAGCCTGCCAGAATGCAAGGGAGGGAGGCTGCCATTCTGGATCTGCCCCGCTTTCCTGACCTTTTCCTTCAGTGCGGCTTGGGATGATCCACGCTTGGCTGCAGCTGGACCCTAACCCTTCATCCCAAGGGCTCATGCCAGGCCTTGCATAAATCACCCACACACAGGAGTATCTGTGAGCCCACACTCACACACACAGATCCAGGGACACAGCTGGAAACTTCAAGTGAAGGCAGAAGATGAAAGCCTAGACTGGGAGGAAGGAGGAGACTGGAATTGCAGCTAAAACATTTGGATTTCCACGTGATGCATCCAAGAAACTAAATATTGTTAACAATGTATAACAGCTTTGTGGCATTTTCCAATGGGCTTTCAAAAAAAGCAAATCAAAACTGTGAAAACTCTAAAAGGGCAAAATCATTACTTCATTATTAGGTTTGGTGTGACTTTTGAACCAAACTGAACATTTTTTGTGTATTTTTTTTCTCCTTCCTTCCTTCCTGCTCATTCTCCATGAGGTAAAGCTGGAAAATGTACAACCACTTCAGCTACAAGCAACACACTGGAAATTGTGCTAGACAAACGCTGCCTCAGAGGGAAACAGTTCCTGTTCTTTGTCCTGGGCAGGAAAAGGGCCACCTGAGGAAAAAAACGCTCCTGTGGCTGAAGGTCCTTCATGAGGCAGCTGGGAGATCCTGCCCATCCCCTCCTGTTTTACGGAAGAGCCTCCCTCCCTCCCTCCCTCCCTCCGTCCAGGTGTGGGCCCTTAAACAAAGGTCTCCTCTGCTAACACGCGGAAGCTGTTATGCTCCTCAGCTTGGACGCTGGGGCAGGACTGGCTCCTCAGCCACTCGACTCTGCTCCGGATCAGTTCCTTCTCCACCATTTCTGCTCCTCTTGGGCCAAAGTCTTTGGGATTGTCCTGGATGAAGTATTCCCGGACTGTGTTGTGAATGGAAGCTGGGAGAAAGAAGCGTAAAGTGCCCCCACCATCCTGGCTGGGCTTCCCTTGATGTGTCAGCAGCTGCCCTGCATCTTCGGCCAGAGCGGCTCTTTGTGGTACCTTCTCCAGGGATGAACGGCCCACAGATCCTTGGTGGTACCTCCTTGAAATGGAATGGAGTACCAAAGGAGTGTTTTGTCCATAAAAGACTGTCTGGGGAATATGAACGCGTACAGTTTGTAGGCCCTTGGAAGTACCTTCACTGCTACTGTGCCTTCCATCTGAGCTGGTACCCTTGTTGCTCACAGTTACAATTGCTTCCTCTGGCCCCACTGGAGAATCCCCTGGACTTTGCTCTTTCGGGGCCATGTACACTGTTATCTTGGTGCGCTTCAAACTCTCTTGGCCATGAAGAGCAGATTCTGCACAGTTGACCTCTAAGTGCTTCATGGATTTCTCCCTCTGTACATACTGGTTCACTGGAGCAAAAGCCTCAGGAATAGGGTGCCTGCAGTCGGAGTCTTCAGAACTAGGTCTTCCAGGAACCAGAGAAGGCATCTTGGTGAACTGTAACTCCTGCTGGTTTTTGTCCAAGTTGCCCTCATTTCCTAGATTTCCAGTCATCCTAAGAGGCATGAAAACCTGCCCCTCGCCTCTGCCACGGCTCTTCTCTTTATCCTCCACTTGCCTGTCAGGGCAGACATCCATATTGCCAGGGCCTTGAGGCAAAGGAGGAGTAAAGGGCTTGTGCCATCCTTTCAAGGGCTTCTTGGGCTCTTTGGGGGACAAAGCATGGAGCCTGGTGGAAGTTCCAAACATGAAGGGCAGGCTCGAGACATCCAGGGGGCTGAAGGCAGAGGACTCAGAGCAACAGGAGAAGGCACTGTCTAGGGAGCTTAAGGAGGAAGCTGAAGGAGATGTGGTGGTGGAAGACAGGCTGGAGAAGCTGGACCGATTGGACAGGCTTGTTTTCTGAGTGCTGGACTTCTTTGCCATGTGGCTGCACAGAGGTGACCTCCAGGAGCTTTGCCTAGCTCTGCTGAGCCCGGGGCTCAAACCTTCATCAATGAGCTTCTGACTCTCCAGCTGCAACTGCTTGAGCCTATGGATGTAGTCGCCGTGGCTATGCATGATGGTGGCGTCACAACTGGACTGGCGGGCCACCGGCTCGTGGTCTTGGGCAGGGAATGGAGAGCTCAGGCAGACACTGGGCTCCGAGGAGCATCGGTTCCTTGCAGGGCTGAGCGAACCGAGGGAGCCAAGGGAGCAGAAGGAACGCTCTTCTTCAAGGAGCTCATAACTGTCAGTACTTGCGTTCTCCCTGGCTTTATTCTGGTAGCAAGCAGTGATCTCACTGAACAAATCCCAGTCTTCTTGTTCCTTGCTGAGAATCAGCCCTGAGGATGGGGTGAACAGGCCATCGCCTCCTTCAAGCCCGTAACATTGCTGGCCTCTTTCTTGGAAAGAAGTTGCATATTCCATCTCATCCGAGGAATCATTGTGCTCAACTGCAGAGTGAAGAAAGAATGTTGAAGGACAGAAGATGCTGTCTATGGGGGCATTTGTTGCCAAAGCGTCCCTCCTCCACCACCCCAATGATCTCTCTGAGATTGTGTGGATGGTTAGCAGACTAAATAAGTTGGCAAATTATTAAAAAATTTCAAAAAATCTATTTTAAAAGGAGTTTTCCACATATAGGATGGCCTTAAGAACATTTCCAGTGACATGACTGCATCTTGTTGAGAAGCAGATACTAATTCAACAACAAAACATGCAGCCCAGCCAGAAAGTGGACATTTCCACTTTGGTCCTTTTCCTCTCCTAGTCCTTGCAGAGTGACAATCAGATGAGGATGCCTTTAGTGCTATGATGATCTCATTTAATAAATTTTTCCCCTGCTTCGGATTGGTTGATGCTTAATAAGAACAATTTCCGATTCATATCTTGATGGATTTAGAGTGCTGCTGATTTTAATTTTGAATACTATTTTTAGGGTAGGCCATCTACAGTTTCTCTTCAGCTAAAGGTTTTGATGAGGGTATCTAATGAGAAAGAACTGGGTTCTGAGAATATGAAACATTTGAAAGAGTCTTGTTCAAGTTG
>JANHFR010003784.1:3968-14045 GCA_032468015.1 Mimophis mahfalensis
GGGAACAGGAAAAACAGGAAATGTAAACTGCAAACAGCATTTTCAAACCAAAAAAATCATTTCTGGGAAGAGGAGAAAGAGGGTGACAGCTGGGAAGAACAGCAAGGTTCTTCCTCCTGCCTTGCCTGCTTCACCACAAACTGGTCCATGGTCTGCTGCCTCTGTCTCTTAAAGCCTCCCATACGCAAAGCACCATGGGAAAAGCAGTTTTTTTGGGGGGGAAATTGGAAAAATTCGTAACTTGAGGAAACCGCATCTAAAATTCGTAAGTCGAGGTAACCGCATCTAAAACGGCCAACAGTTTTAGATTTGTAGGTCGAAAAATTCATGAGCATGCAGCCACTTTTTCCTTCTGTAAGTTGAAAAATTCGTATGTTGAGTAGTTTGTAAGTCGAGGGACCACTGTACTCCCACAGAACCAATAGCAAAAAAATTTGAATCCCACCACTATTTACTGTCAACATTTCTGCTGGCCTAGTAACCATGAAATCATAATACAGCTGCAGTTTCACCAGAGAACCCTAGGCTCTAATTCTCCCTTCCAAGGACTTCTACACAAACCCCAGCAGATCATGCCATCAGACAGCTCTTGGTTGGCCGCCAGTTTGAGCTGTACATTGTCCTGAAAATGAACTTTGGCTGAATGCCTCCGGGAAATAAATCAAAATGCTTGGCTTGAGGTGAATCTCACATGTTTTCTTTTTTGCAATAATCAAAATTAAATCAATTGCACTGTTTACACCATTAAAATATCATGGCTGAACCTGTTTTAGTCGGTTAAATTAAATGTTTCCATTGCAACATATATAAAACAAATCACAAATCACTGCTTTTTGCAGAGAGGCAAAGATGCTATAAAGTAAATGCAATCTGTAATGCATTTGAACCTTACAAGTATCAGTTCACCCATAAACACAATTTTAGAACTTGGTTCAAAACATTCTTTCATTATTAATTCATCAGCAACAAATACTGTTGCTTTAGTGTTTCTGAAAAAAAAATCTTCCTTATTTGTTTATTTGAGCGTGTTATCATCACCAGAAAGCTATTTACACATCTGACATCTTGTATGCTGGGTGCTTGGCTTCCTATTCCCATTAACACTCATGAAACATTAAATTGATATGCTCCTTCACATACATGCACACACATGCAATTCGATGCACAAAGGACTCTATAGACTACATCTTTAAAGGTGTTTTGCAGTTTACTACCCAAACCAAAATATTAATAGTATAAGGTTCAAATAATGCAAACCTTACATAAAGTAAACCGATCATTTAACATATCACATAAACAAGTAACAATTTAAATATCCATATATTATGGTATTATTACTGTAACTACTGCTGATGCTACTAATAATAACAATCCAACAAGCATTTCAATTCCTGCAACTTCAACAGTAGCATGTTTGTTACCTACTATGTTAAATATCCTCTGAATGCATGCAAAGCAAAATTTTCTACAACACTTAAATAACTATATGAAATATAAATGGAATCCTTAATTGCACTTAATAGAAGCAGATTTGTTTCAGAGATCTTTTTATCACAGAGGCAAGAACACAGAATTGTTACTGAGAGAGAGAGTATCTTTGAATGTGGGACTAAAATAAAATCTTGGTTATGGAAGGAGTGACTTGTAAAAAAGATTGATTGTTGAAACCCCATTGGTTGGCTTTTAAATAAAATCTATTTAAGATTAAATAGATTTTATTTAAAGAAGCATGGATTTATTGTCCAAAACAGAATAGGATATGAATGTCTCCCATCAACAAGGAAGGGAAGGGAAGATCTGTTGAAGTGAAAGGGAAGTCTACCTTGGACATTCAAGGAAATCTTCACAGTACAGATTTATAACTGGTGATGATTCTGAAGCCAGCACATCTAAAATAAAGGCAGTCCTCAATTTATGACAAATGAGCACAAAATTTCCTTTGCTAAGCAAGATAGTTGTTCAGTGAGTTGCATCCCATCTTACATGCTTTTTGCCACAGTTAAGTGAATCACGGCAGTTGTTAAGCAGTGGTGGGATTCAATTTTTTTTACTACCGGTTCTGTGGGCATGGCTTAGTAGGCATGGCTAGCAGTCAGCCAATCAGAGGTGGTATTTGCTGGTTCTCTGAACCAATCAAAATTATCTCTACTGGTTCTCTGGAACCTGCCAGAACTGGCTGAACAGTTGTTAAGTAAAACATACAACTGGGAAGGTTACAAATGATGATCCCATGAGCCAGGGCACGGCAACTATCATACATATATGCCAGATGCCAAGTGCCAAATTTTAATCATATATATGAGCACAGGAATGCTGCAACAGTTGTAAATGTGAAAAACGGTCATAAGCCACTTTTTTCAGTGCCACTGTAACTTTGAACAGTCACTAAATGAATAGTTGTAAATCAAGGACTATCTGTAAGGATTTTATGGGTCTCTGTGTTTTCTAAAGAACCTCTTGCATGAATTCCATTAAAATTAAGCAATTGGACTTCAGAGGAACAACTTCCTCCCTGTTCGCCACTGATTTCAATGGAGAATGAAAACGCAGAGTTTAGCTCCTCCTATGCTGTTAATGTGAGGGGAATGGAGACACTGAGAAAATGCGGATTTTTAAAAAAAATTCCTAACCATTAATGTCTGTTTCATTTACAATAATTATTTTATTTATTTGTATATTTTTATATTTTTAGCTGCTGACATTCAGAATGAATAATGGGTTTCAAGCTACTTCAATTATGTTGCCTAGCCTTGAAAGTTTCTTCTATTCATAAATTAAATGATGTATCAGGGTATGTGGTGATTCGGCTGCTCCAGAGACAATTATCTTCATCCTTAGCATTCAGAACTGTTAGTTGTTACTGGTAGAGTATAAATACATGCTTGCTTTAAACCTTTAGTTCAATGGAACCATGGTTAAGTATTGCAATTTGAGTCACAGTGTTTAAATAAGTGATGGCTAGAGAATTAGACATAGCCACAGTTAGTGGGCAGTTGTTTAAACTTGTTTAATAAATAAATAAGACAAGTAAATATTGCCTGGCTGACAGTTAATAACTACCTAGTTTCTTTTTAGGTTAGTCTTTTAATAAGTCTTGCTGAATTTTACATTCCCTTCTTGGATCATCAGGAGTAAGCTTGATTTATAATGTACATACATTTCAGCTAAAGTCAATAAACATTTACAACTTTGCAAATGGTGGTGTCGGTAATGGTTCTTTGAGTTCCAGTCTGGTCTAATGGTTAAGGCACCAAGCTAGAAACTGGGAGACCATGAAACACAATCATAGTTACTATCTCTCTTCTCTAGGAAGCAGGCAGTAGCAAACCAGCTCTGAAAATCTTGCCAGGAAAACTGCTGGGACTACAACCAGGTGGTTGTCAGGAGTCAGCACTGACTCAAAGACATGAAAAGAAAAGAAATGGTGGGGGGGGGGGAAGAGCCTCGGTGGTGCAGTGGACTAAAGTGCTGTTAAGTAGCATTTAGCTGCCAGCTGCCTGCAAATAAGGCGAGTTCAAATCTCACCAGGCTCAAGGCTGACTCAGCCTTCCATCCTTCTGAGGTAGGTAAACTGAGAACCCAGATTGTTGGGGGCAATAAGCTGACTTCGTAAAAACACTGCTGAGGGGTGGGGGTGGGGTGAATGCCCTAATAAGCAGGTATATACAAAGAGTGGAGGCTAATGTTTCAAGAGGTTGTAAGCCACCCTGAGTCTCTGGAGAAGGGCAGCATATAAATGGAAATTTAAACAAAAGAAAGAAAACAGTTGGACAGACAATTTCTACCACTCAGGCATACGTCTGTTGGAAATTTGGAAACTGTGGCTGGAGGTATCCACACTTATTTCTCTTTGACTACAAATGGGAGCCTGGTCTCTAAATAATAATGGCCTTCATCCAAAAGTAGAGTTATCCAGGATTTAGTCCCCTGGTACTAGGGCCTTCCTTTAAAGTAGTTAAGAGTAATATTAAAGTTGGTGAACAGCTAGGTGTTGGCTTTTAATCCTTGGTAAGACACCAATAGTTGCAATTATTGAAATGGGAGGCTACATAGATTGATTCAATATATGACTAAATAAATACATGTAATATTCATTTATGTACAATATCTGGACCCATTTCAGTCACATTACATAGTATATATTGAGACAGTGTTGGTCATGCTTGACAACGATCTTTGGCAGAGCCAGGATAGAGATGGCCCATCTATCTATGTGCTCCTTGATGTCTCATGAGCTTTCAGTACCACTGATTGTAATATCATTTTGGACTGGCCATGTGGGTTCAGAGCGGGAGGCACTGTATTGCAATGGTTCACTCCTTTTCCTCAGTGGTCATTTCCAGTTGTTGGGATGGAGTTGTTGTTCCCAATCCCTCACTTGGATCACAATCAGAAGTGGTATTCAGCCAGTTCCGATGGGTTCCGGAGAACCGGTAGTGATCGTTTTGACTGGTTCAGAGAACTGGCAAATACCACCTCTGATTGGCCGACATAGGCAAATGCCACCTCTGATTGGCCGGCAGCATAGCCATGCCCACTAAGCCACGCCCACAGAAGTGGTGGTAAAAAAAATTGAATCCCACCACTGATCACAATGAAACAGTTGGGTGAGGTCAATCTGTCAGTTTGGGGATTGGTATCATCAGTATGTTAGTGGAATTCATCAGTACAGAAATACAAAAATTAGTGAAATAAAATCATTGACATTTAACAGGTTGATTCAAGAATCCCATCTTGATTGCTCTTTCAAAAGTGGTGAGTGCTTGAATGGCAATTTATCTTCTTTTCCTACTTGTTTGCACTCTCACACTAGAGAGGAATAGGCTATTAATTTGTCTGGGGATTATATACATAGTCCTTGGATAACCTTGGCAATTGGGACCAGGATTGCCAATGCTGAGTGATGCTTGCAATAAAGCACAAAACCTTGTGGTCACACTGCTTTACCACTTACCGTTCCAGCACTTCTTGTTTCTATATTGTGAATCTAGAACCATCATTAAGCACAACATCACAGGATCGCTATTTGTGACCTCTTCTTGGTTTTCCCCATTGACTTTGCCTTTCATAAGTCAGCAACAGAGAACACAAACGGCAGTCACATGACTGTGGGATGCTGCAATGTTATCGCTGCAAACCAATTTCCAAGTGCCTGGCTCACAAACATGTGACTGTAAGGATGCTGCAACAGCTGCTCCTATCGGTCCCTGTCATTCAACACCCTCAAGTGCTATGAAGAATAAATTTCTCCCCACTTCAAGTATTGGAAAACTGCATGCTACCCTTAGTCCTCCATTTCATTAAGTTAAACACACCCAATTCAACCCTGAGCTACAATTATTCTCTTTTATCGCTAATACCAAGTTGCTTTAGCCGTTCTTCATAGGATATGCCTCCAGACTGCTTATCATCTTTCTTTCAAATTACTCCTGCAAAGTAGAAACATTTGCTGGTGCTTCAAGGGCTTTAGTCCACTTCTTTTCTGATATTTATTGCTTTTTAGTTAACAAGTAGCAACACAACCTAGCAGGGCATAGGAGAGGAAACAATGTAACCTACCTTCCTTCCTTCCTTCCTTCCTTCCTTCCTTCCTTCCTTCCTTCCTTCCTTCCTTCCTTCCTTCCTTCTTCCCTTTTTTTCCATTTATCCTTCTTTCCTTCCTTCCCCCCTTCTTTCTCAACATCATATTTAATAAATTAAAAGAGATTAATTTCATGTTGAACTCTTATGAGGATAATTTCAACAGTAAATTCCTTTATTTGCTATTTTAAAAAAGCCCTAAAATACATTTTTCTCTCCATTAAATATTTATGGTGTATGCCTTGTTATTTCTCACTTAAAATTGATTGCATCAATTAGTTCCTTGAAATCTCTCTCCAGCTCTACAAAATCTCCCTGTAGCACTATACAAATCTTATAACCGCCTTCAGCTGTTGCATGGCAATAGAAACAGTAAACTGCTCGTTATTGTCTTTAAAGAAAGTGGGAGGAACCAAGTGGGAAGAACAGTGCTGTCCATCAAAGCAGCGGGAATTTGGTTTCCGTGGGTGCAGTTGGTATTTCAGTTCCACCTTGCTTTAAAGTAAAGGTTGTCAACTTTTCATTTTCAACCCATGCTTCCTTTTGATGAACACAAACATCTCATTTCTCCTTCAAACTTGCCTCTTCCAATAATTTATTTGAAAGTTCAGAAGGAATGAAATATCGCCACTAAAACAAATCAAAGCAGTAAATTTAGAAAGAAAAATATTTTACCCTACATTTTTCATGGTAAATATTTATTTATTTGTTTATACAGTATACTATGTTTTTATGCTGCCATATTTTCTGAGGACTCATGGTAATGCACAGTTGAAATCAAAACAGACTAGAGCTCAATGAACCAATGAAATAAATGAAATCATACAGCAACAAGACAATGAAATATAAATTTCTGTGAGGAGATATCAATTTCCAAATACAATAGCTCCATTCGAATAGCTCCTTTTGCAAAGCTTTCCCAAAATTCAGTAGTGAAGACTATATCCAAGTCTCTGATGGAATACTACTCCAAAAGGTAGATTCTATTATATAAGAACACACATTTCTCTCACACACGGAAACCTTTCCTGGGTAAGGAACCCAGAACATGGCCGCTTGGATTAGTCTACCAAACTCATAGAATCCATTGAAGTAAACAATCCTAAAGGTATCTGTGTTCAAAAACACTTAGGACTCAGCAGATCAATATTAACACTTTAGATTGTACCTACAACTTTCTATGTGAGTACTGGTTCTGACTCAATAAACATGCAGGAGGGTACATTTTATACCACCAGCAGCTTCAGAGGCTGTCTAGGACAACTCACCATGGCGAATTCATCATAGCCAACTTGCCACGGGACAAGAGTTACACTAATATAGAAGAAATGGTGGAATAGAATAATTAAAGAAAGGATGCTAAAGGAGGGACAAAACGTATTGTGAAGGACAAAAATTAAAGTGTTTTAAAAATTATTTTAAAAATATTTTAAATAATTAAATTGAATTGTTGAATTGTCCTCTGGTGAGTTGTCCCGCGACAAGTTGGCCATGAATGACAAGTTGGTGAGTTAGCCAGCAAATTGTCCCATTCTGGCATGAGTAGAGAAGACAAGGATATGAATTAGTATCCTTCTCCAGAAAAGGTTGCAACTGGTTCATGAAGTGAAACTGGGCAAAAGTTTGTTCAGCCATGTCCTCTACCCGTTTATCAAGCAGTAGCTGTAAGTCTAGGCAAGCCTCCAGACTGGAGACCAGCTCCTTCAAGGAGAGCACTAACATATCCAGACGGGAATCACTGAACCACAGTGAGTTCCTGATATTTTCTGGACAAATAGGCTTGCTGGGATTTAATTTTAGTTTGTTTCTTGCCATTTGCCAGTAGGTCTTTACAACCTCCACAAAATGGGTCAGGACTTCCCGTCGATCAATGTTCTGGTCCAAGAGCTACATGTAAATGTTGAACAGCAGGAGAGAGAGAGAGAAAAAAAAACCCTGGCTGCATCCCACATTAGCATGGTTGGTGGATAGACATCTTATCCACCATTAATTAGCTGAAACTGCCCACTTAGAGAGGAGCTGAATAGTGCTCCCAACTCCCAATACTCATAGCTGGAAGGAAAACCATATCTGGTGATACTGAATGCTGCTAAGTAATCCAACAAAATAAGGACGGGAGCACTCCCTTCATCTACTGCTTTGTGGTACAGAAAAAGAATTTTGCAAAGGTAACTTTGTGAAACTAGGATAAGGTCACATAGAACCCTCTTCCTTGATTTTAGCTATATGGCACTAATAAAACCTTAACCACAACAATGTTTGTGACCATTTTTATTCTCCCTCTGCTATGGTTTGTATCTTTCACTTTGCTGATATTCATTAATCAGGATTTTCTGTTTTTCATTTGTATTGTGTTTTATTGTATTGTATTGTATTGTATTCATTCATTCAATGTCTATAGCCGCCCACCTCAATCAATAACTCTGCAGCTTACACACACACACACACACACACACATCATACACCATAATTAAAAGAATCAATATATTTTAAAACAGTAGAAAACTAAATAAAAATATTTAGCCAAAATAAATGTGCATTAGCAGCCTTGATTGTGTCTGTTTTGCACTAGCAAGAGTTGCTTTTGGTAAGATGGGTAGCTATACAAATTGGATGAATAAATAAATAAATTTCTGCATTGCTAGAATGCCATCAGTCCAGCCAATTCTTTCAAAAGTCCAATCAGTTCTTTCCAATTCATCTCATTAGTTTTGAGAAGTTTGGATACAATTCTAAATATGTGGTGATCTCCTACACATGAATAACATCATTAATTATTCCACGTTATCTTTAGCAACATATTGCATATTGATAACAGCATGATTTCATTCTTCGCACATTTTATAATAGCAAAAAAAAAAAAAAGAAAAGAAAAAGACGGTGATCATTTCTAAAACTTGAATTTTGATGTCCTCAGCTAAATTATTAGCCTGGTTAAGATTGGATATGGAAATTTTCTAGACTTCACTTTGCAATTAGAAGATCCTTTGTGGTGCTTTCTGAGTTTCACCATCAGTTTACCTGATTAAAAACAGCCAAGCTAAAAGGGCATCAGATACTCCACAGTTCAACCCTGAGCTACATATATTCTCTTCTATAACAACACTGTCCCTATACAAAGCTTTTGCAGTATTTCCAGATTCCATGTTCTTCTACTGTCCATACTAATGAGTTTTCAGTTGGGTTTTGTAGCAAAATACTAATTTTTAAATAATGATTTCCTCCCCCTCAAATGTTATTCAAGTCAGTAGCACTACTTGGCATCATTTTGAGACATGTACAAAAAATGCTGGATGCCACTTTTGCAGTAAAAATGATTCCATACTTGATATAATCATCATTACAATTTTGGGTTTGGATTGCCATATTAAAGGACCCTGAATGAAGAAAAGAAGAAGAAGAAAACTAGGGAAAACAACTTTATGGTGTTGAAAAATATTCTTATGTACACTTTTATTTCTAGGGGGTATTTTTGAGTGTTGTTAAGTATAGACTACAGAATAACAGAGTTGGAATGAGGTTTCTTTTGTGTTATTAAGTAAAGAATGCAGAATAACAGAGTTGGAGTGACATCTTTTTTTTACCAAACTAACAATATGTGTTTACTTTAAAGGCAAATAGCAGAAGAAGGCTGAGATAAACTATTTAGCCTCTTTTTCTAAGCTCTCCTAGTGTAATGTAGAATCCAGTTCCTTGTGTACTCTCAAGAGAAGTTGCTAATCAGGTATGGAGGGAACTACTGGACTAGGATCAATAGTGACATAAAGGATGCTACATGGGAAAGAAAAGAATAGCAATAGCAATAGCATTTGATTTATATACCACTTATCAGGGCTTTCAACCCTCCCTAAGTGGTTTACAGAGTCAGCCTATTGCCCCCAACAATCTGGGTCCTCATATTATCCACCTTGGAAGGATAGAAGGCTGAGCCAACCTTGAGCCTGGTGGGATTCAAACTTCCTAATTGCAGGCAGCTGGCTGCTAAGTACTACATAGGGCACTCTACTCTCTGTACCACCATGACGAGAATCCTGCCACATCCCCAAGACTGTTATTTCTACCCAGAGCCTAAAGCCAATGAGAGATCGTTACAGCAAAACATTCTGCGCATCTTCAGTGCCCATCTAATGCCATACATTACCTGCTGCCTCCATCAACACCCTGTCAGCCCCCAGATTTCATCCTATCTGTAGTAACCATTTTTTTAGTCCCTGGGAGGATTTGTTCCTGATGCAGAAGATGGTGTCTGACTCATGACAGGTACAGAACCCAGGGGTAGCAGAGGTGAATGGAAACTGTGAGGTTTGTCTGACTCATGTGTGGTCTGGCCATGCAAAATATGCCTCAATGCGTATTTTATATTTTAGTTCCACGCCTTATCAACAGAAGTATTATTTCTAAATCAGAGGAAGCTAGGTTCTATTTCAAGGGTCTTCAAACTTGGCCAGTTTAAGACTTGTGGACTTTAACTCCCAGAATTCCTGAGCTAACATGACT
>JANHFR010003788.1:30496-43196 GCA_032468015.1 Mimophis mahfalensis
TATTGCTAAGCACATTGAGTTGTGCTTCACAGATTGTAAGCCACCCTGAGTCTCCGGAGAAGGGCGGCATATAAATGAAAATTATTTTTTTTTTAAAAATCAAGATGTGTAAGCTTCAACTCTCAGAATTCCCAAGTCACATCTTGATCTAAATAGTCCCTAGAGGAGAAAGGAGCAATCTGATAGCTTCTATAGTCAATATGCAATATGTTGCATAGACTTGAGGAATGATTGAGGTCAACAGATGCCAACCAGTTACCTATTTCAAAAAGCGGGTTAATAAAGCAAATCAATATTTTCTTTGATAAATATTATTTTATACTTGAAAATAATGGAAATAAATCTAGAAATAATATTGCAATGGAAAGGAATGAATCTTGCTATACGAAAAACTGTTTATACTTGTTGAAACTTATTTGGAGGAAGCATCTGGAATTTAGTTAATGCTCCTCTTTTAGTTTTGAAAAAAACTTTACCAATGAATGTATAGCTTCAGTTCTCTGATTCATTTGATTGGGAGCAGCATAGTTGCTATAGGACATCTGAAATAAATATCAGTCAGTTGGAGCTTTAAGTATATATTTTGAGCAAAACTATTAGTACTGAAATCGGTACTGGGGCAGGGAAAAATGAATATATCACTGGATTGGCACAAATAGGATTTTAGGATTCAGTAGTAACTGTATCTAAAACCTAATTGCAAAGTTATTACAACTTACCTAAATAGTTCTCCTTTAATTTCTATTAAACGTTGTCTTGTCTTATTTGTCTTTCTGATCATCTGTAATGCCAGAAAATAAATATTCAGTATGAAAATCCTTAATACTTTATCACTGCCATGATTTCTTTAAAATACAAGTAGTTCTTGACTTGTGACTGGTCACTGAGCCACCATTAAAAGTTTCAACAGACCTAACTCAGGGTTCTTATGAGAATTCAAAGCTCCAATGGTTCCTCATGGAGTCATGTGACAGCACTTCAGGAACTCAGCAACCAGCCCACATTTACAGCCATTTTCAGCACCCCCTGGTCAAGTGATCATATTTTAAAACTATTTTGCAGAAAATGGCATGTATTTAGTTTTCAGCAAAACTGCACTTATAGTAAACCATTGGTTCACTTTACACATGTGCTGTTTGCTTAATGACAATAGTGATTTCTTAAAAAGAATTGCCACAAAGTTTGTAAAATCGGGTCAGTCATGCTTTATGATTTTGAAAGGCAGGATCCTCTACAGTGGATTACCAATATAGACATACTGCTTATTATAAAATTTAATCCAATTTAGAATCTTGTGAAGAAGCAAGAACTATTTGGAACATAATTTCAATACTCTTTCTTGATCAACCTAATCAACTGTAAGTAGCCTTACTACTGAAAATCCCTTCAGCTATAATTTAACTACTTATATAATGAGATTATTTATTTAAAATATTTATATCCTGTCTAATAATAAGATTGCAACCTACATGTACATAGTTCTAAATATAATAAAAGTGCACCAAATTATACTTAACAGAGAATATAAAGGCAAAGCCATAGATAGCAACAGTTAAATTCATCAACTTTATTAAAATCAGTAACAGTAGCATTCCTCAAAATATTCACACTGAACAGGAGAAAGACTATTGATAAAACCTAAGTGAGTTCTCATAGGCAGAATATTTCAAAACCTAAGTGTGACCATTGGGTGAAAAATATCCCTTTCTGGTGTCAATAGAATTTTACAACATGTAAGTACAGGAAGTCCCCCACCTACAACAACTCATTTATTGAATGTTTGAAGTTACAATGGCACTGAAAAAAGTGACTTATAACTGTTTTTCACATATCCAAGAGCCATGGTGGCGCAGTGGTTAGAATGCAGTACTGCAGGCTACTTTTGCTGACTGCCGACTGCCAGATGTTTGGCAGTTAGAATCTCACCAGCTCAGGATTGACTCAGCCTTCCATCCTTCTGAAGTTGGTAAAAATGAGGACCCAGATTGTTGGCACAATATGCTGACCCTGTAAACTGCTTAGAGGCCTGTAAAGCACTGGAAAGTGATATATAAATCTAAGTGCTATTGCTATCTCATGTTCAAAATTCAGCTGCCTGGCAATTGATTCATAATTATAATGGTTGCAATGTCCCAGGGTCATGTGATCACTTTTGCAATCTTCTGGCAAGCAACTTCAATGGGGAAGCCAGATTCACTTAGCAACCTGTTGCTAACAATTGCAGTGATTCACTTAACAACTGTGGCAAGAAAAGTTGTAAAATGGGGCAAAACTACTTAATAAATGTCTTACTTTGAAACAGAAATTTTGGGCTCAATTGTAGACATAAGTCGAGGATTACCTGTACTGTATATACATATGGAAGTTAGTATGCATAAAACTCACGGACAGAATATTTTCTGTTCTAGCTCCTAATTTGAATTAATGAAATCTTATATTATTACATCCTATTTCTTTAAATATTGCCCACTAAAAGCTAGTTTTAATCCAGTGGTGGGGAACCTTTTTGGCACCAAGTGCCAAAAATGGGAGCAAGCGAGCTGACCTGCGTGCTGGAAACCGAAAGATCACATGATCTTCCAGTTTCCGGTGCTTCAGTGCATGCACGCCAGACCAACCTGGAAGAGCAACTGGCAACAGCTCTGCATGCCTGGAGAAATAGGTCTGCCACCGCTGTTTTAATCTATTGGAAGAAAACCTATATAGTTTAAAAAAAGATACACTAGCCAATTTACCTTTGTTTGTTTCAATTTTGTATTTTTCAGTTTCTCAGCATCTGCAGACTAATTAAAACATTCACAAAATTAAAGATATGGCATAACTTCTTGGTAAATAATTTCAATAAATACAAGAGATTTAAATTACGGTAGTAAAATTCACATTTTCTAATAACCAGAATCTAAGAAGCTTATTTAATTCAAGAAATAATTTTAAATGGTTTTGGATTTTAAGTATATGTATCTAATATTATCCTTTTTCAGATTCTATATAAATGGGAATTAAAATGATAGGACCTGGCTGGATATAACGCATAGAAGCAGAAGACAATGTGGGTAATTCAAAGAGAATTGTTAAGCATTAAAAGAAAAAAATAATGCAATTCACTTTTTTCATTGCCTAGTTTTTCTCCTTTCTGGATTTTTTCCAAATTTTCAATTTATTATTCTAACTAACATACACATATGTCCTGCAAACAGTATTACATCATGGACTGTTCCCATGCCCAATGCCCTGCTCTATAAAATTCTTTAGCACTCTACTTGCCCTCTCTCCCAGATACATTTAGTTACCATACCTTTTCTACTAAAGAATAGGTTATTTTGGTGATTCATCTTTAATTACCCCCCATATTATTTGCAAAATACAGAATTTTTCCAATCAAAACCTGTACGTACAATGTCGGTGAATTGAACTTTGAGCCTGGCATGAAATTTATCAATAACATTTTTATACTTCTCGTGTTCCACTTCTTCTCTGAAACAATATATACAATACATATCGTGATAAATCTATGCTTAAATGAACACATTAGTTTAATTTGTACATTCTTGTCACTGAATTTTATCCTACTAATGGTTGATACTTAAGATAGTACTGCCAAATACCTAACATTTTCCTGTTAAAAAATAGTATCCTAACTTACAATGCTGAAAAGTTTTCAATTATCATTCCTGGGTTTGTACTTTTGCTGCTAGTCAGCAAGTTTCCTACAATAATTCTGACATCACATAACTGCTGCTGCCTTCTGGTATTTTTTCCCCTCAAATTTCTCAGCTTTCATGCAATTCTTTGGCAGTCTCCTATCAAAGTAAAGACAAGGCCCAAGTCTGCTTAAACCCTGCTAAACATCCAGATGATGATGCTAAAAATTATCTTAAATATAACAATTTTCTATGACAGATATTTTTTCAGAAAAACTATTATTTAAAACAAAGTAATTCTTTTATTGTTTTTAACAATATCTCCAAACAACACAACAGCACCGATTCTAATTTTAAAAAGTGAAAAAGCAGCTTGAATTATAAATTACATTTAATATCATAGCAAAATTTTCAGTCATAAGGAAATTCTCAATCATAAGAAAAGATGCTTACTTGTATTCTGTTGTTATCTTTTCAAGCGCCTTCAAAACAACTTTTTCCTTAGTAACACTTCTGGTAACTTTTGTTGGTTGCTTTGGAACTTTTTTTGAAACTAAATGAAGCGAAAAACCGAGTATTAATACATTTGGTTTTATGGGTCCAAGCCCATCTAAGCTTCCCAAAGATACACAATTTAAACTGATGCATACAAAATGCTGAGCTAAGTCCTACAGTTTTACTCAGTTACTATAAAAATAAAGATCAGCAGTTCTGGTATTACACACAGAAGTGAAAAACCATTCTAATGCTGTGTAGAAAGGAAAAATGATTTACCTGGACAGTTTGTCTCACTTTCTGGTAAAACATTCTTATTTACATGGGGTTGAGTCTTTTTCTTGGTTATCTATTAGATCAAAGTTAAGGAACATATTCGTTGTTAGCAACCTATGTTACTGAAATGTGTTTCAACATTAGTAGCTCGGGTTGCCAAGCTAGCTCAAGCCAACAGTCTACCTATGTTATTTCATTTGGCAGGCACTTTGACAAACTTAGTCAAACTATAAACTTTGTCTAGATCAAGGGTCTTCAAATTTGGTAAGTTTAAGACCCTTAAACTTTAAAGTTTAAGAGTTTAAACCCTTAAACTTTAAGACTCCCAGAATTCCTGAGCTAACATGACTGGAGGAGGAATTCTGTGAGGTGAAGTCTACAAGTCTTAAAGCTGCCAAGTTTGAAGATGCCTGGTCTAGATGTACACTACTTAAAATTTTAGTAAATTCTCATAACGCCTATAGTATATACAGTGGGGCAAAAAAGTATTTAGTCAGTCACCAATTGTGCAAGTTCTCCCACTTAAAAAGATGAGAGAGGCCTTTAATTTTCATCATAGGTACACTTCAACTATGAGAGACAGAATGGGGGGAAAGAATCCAGGAAATCACATCATAGGATTTCTAATGGATTAATTGGTAAATTCCTCAGTAAAATAAGTACTTGGTCACCTACAAACAAGCAAGATTTCTGGCTCTCACAGACCTATAACTTCTTTTTTAAGAGGCTCCTCTGTCCTCCACTTGTTACCTGCATTAATGGCACCTGTTTGAACTTGTTATCAGTATAAAATACACCTGTCCACAACCTCAGTCACACTCCAAACTCCACTATGGTCGAGACCAAAGAGCTGTCGAAGGACACCAGAAACAAAATTGTAGACCTGCACCAGGCTGGGAAGACTGAATTTGCAATAGGCAAGCAGCTTGGTGTGAAGAAATCAACTGTGGGAGCAATAACTAGAAAATGGAAGACATACAAGACCACTGATAATCTCCCTCCATCTGGGGCTTCACATAAGATCTCACACCATGAGGGCAAAATGATCACAAGAACAGTGAGCAAATATCCCAGAACCACACGGGGGGACCTAGTGAATGACCTGCAGAGAGCTGGGACCAAAGTAACAAAGGCTACCATCAGTAACACACTACGCCGCCAGGGACTCAAACCCTGCAGTGCCAGATGTGTCCCCCTGCTTAAGCCAGTACATGTCCGGGCCCGTCTGAAGTTTGCTAGAGAGCGTTTGGATGATCCAGAAGAGGATTGGGAGAATGTCATGTGGTCAGATGAAACCAAAGTAGAACTTTTTGGCAAGAACTCAACTCATCGTGTTTGGAGGAGAGAGAATGCTGAGTTGCCATACCTACTGTGAAGCATGAGGGTGGAAACATCATGCTTTGGGGCTGTTTTTCTACAAGGGCGACTGATCCATGTAAAGGAAAGAATGAATGGGGCCATGTATCGTGAGATTTTGAGTGAAAACCTCCTAACAACCAGTTTGGAGATCACGTGCTTTGCGCACGCACATGCATGTATTCCTTTAGCAAGTAGCAATACTCCTGGTGAGTGAATCCAGCTGAGGGGCAGCAATTGCGTTGCCATGCTGATCAGCTGGGCTTCAAAAAAGGGCTCAAAAGGCTTAGAATAATGCAGGGGTGGGTGGGCAGACCCAACTGTAGAACCGGTTCACCCTACTGGCACGAACGGAACTACCAGTTCACCCGAACCAGGCCAAACCAGTAGAAACCCACACCTGATTTAAGAGATAGTGATGAATTGTTAAAATTGCTGAGGCCAAAGGGGGAGCTTTCTTTTTCTCTTTTTCTCATTTTTTTTTACTTTTTCTGCACCCCTTTTTAATTTTTTTAATATATATTTTTTATTCTGTAATTGTACAAGTTTTGCTTATATTCTTTAGTCTCAAATAACAATATTTGGCAAAAAAAGTGTTGCTGAGAAATGGCATTCAAATCATTTGAAAATAAGAGCTGTACTACGTTATTGTGTTAAGTTCTATGAACGAGGCAATTTTAACTCTAATGTGGTACCACAGAATAAGTCTAATCCAGTTAAATGTAGTCATGCTGCAGTGCTTCTGTATAGATGAGTCTCATGAGGCAACAGTAAATGACTTCCCAATATGAGTGTTTAAAGTGGTAATGCAAGAAAGCAAACACTTGTGCATCTCTCCCCCCTCTCTCCTTTGGTGGTTCCTGTGCTTTGAATCACAAGACATTCACATGGTAGAGAGAGAAATCCGCATGACACCATGGAATATCTGCATTGTTCCTCCATTCTTGGTACATCTCCAGCTGCACCTGCCTTCATACAGTATTCATTGGTGTGCTCATCTTAATAGGTGGAGCAACAAAAACAAGGCTCTCAGAGTTGAGCCACTCCTCCACAAACTGGCAGTCTGCCATGCTTAACTAGAACAAGTGTAATGAATGAGTTTTACAGCACTTCATTAATTGTTTACCTACAAATTTTCAACCAAATTAATTCTGTATGGTTTTAGTGAATTTTGCATGCAACAATCCTTCAAGTCTGGAAACCATTCTCATAAAAAAAATACATCCATCAAATGAAGCAAATGAAAAAATGCAGAATATGAAAAATAAAGACTGTCAAAACATTGCATGAATCTGGTACAGTATAAATATACTGGTTTGCAAGGTGTTTTCTAGATTAACGATCCTAGTTTGCATAAAACAGTATGAATGTGCTTGAAGTAAAATTGATCATGCTCTTTGATCAAAATGGGCCAAAGCTAACCACCACTATCTTTACCTTGGTACAGAAATGACAAGGGGACTGTAAACTAAGGGAGGTAAGGTATACCTGTAGGAGACCAGAGTGCTCTCTTAGGCTTTGAGCCAGCCACCTTCTCTCAGCCCACCACATCTCAACTGTTGTTATGAAAATAGGAGAGGGCATTATAAATGTCAACGTGAATTGTACAAATAAAGATGGAATGTACACCAAATAAATAAACTAATACTGTATTACTATGTGGGACATGGCGGCTCAGTGACTAAGACACTGAGCTTGTCGATAAGAAAGGTCGGCGGTTTGAATCCTGAGTGCTGCATAACGGAGTGAGCTCCCGTTACTTGTCCCAGCTTCTGCCAACCTAGCAGTTCAAAAGCATCTAAAAATGCAAGTAGAAAAATAGGAATCATCTTTGGTGGGAAGGTAACAGTGTTCCGTGTGCCTTCAGCATTTAGTCATTCGGGCCACATGACCACGGAGACATCTTCGGACAGCACTGGCTCTTTGGCTTTGAAACAGAGATGAGCACTGCCCCCTAGAGCCAGGAACGACTAGCATGGATGTGTGAGGGGAACCTTTACCTTTACCTTTTATATTACTATGTGGCTGCTTCAATTCACCCAAACTGTTATTCTGCCATATAATTTGAATGGATGTGGGCAGTCAGAAGACAGTACACAGAAAATGACTGGGCCATCTGGGAAGTAAAGAGATGCATACATGCAGATAGAAAAGTAATGGATAACATGCAATTGATAAAGACTGATGAATATTTGTTAAAAGACAAAGTAGTGGTATAAAATAACATATTTTAATATACTTTTCATGGAAGTGAAGGTTGTTAATGTCTGGAGAAACATACAAGTAAGTTCAATGGGGTGGAATAAGTGGTGAATGAATATGTTTGAATACAAAAGTGGTGACTGGTACAAAAGAATTGTGCTGAGTTGGCTAGATCTTATGGAAATAATGACTGAGGATCAAGTCTCCCACTTGATCCTCAATCTCAAAATAAATGAAGGAAGAGACAATGGGTCAAGAGGAAGCAGAAGATCCCAGTCATTACTGGAGTTGATAGGATCAAAGTGAGAATTTTAAATAACAAAGCACAATGTACAGGAATAATAGAAGAGGGACATCTGCAAAGGCAGAAATGCATGGAGTGGATAGTGCTGATGTAAAAAAAGATTTAGCTAAATTTCCTTTTCTTCTGTTTTTCATGCCTTTCATTTCTTTCTTACTATCTTAATCCTTAATATTGCTTATCCCAAAATGGAACAAAGTAGATATCTCTGTGGGTTGACTCAGCCTTTCATCCTTCCGAGGTCAGTAAAATGATAACCCAGATTATTGGGGGGCAATATACTGCCTCTGTAATCCATTTAGACTGTTCTGTAAATCACTGTAAGCGATATACAAGTCTAAGTGCTATTGCTATTGCTATTGCTATTGCTATCTCTGTAAGAATTAAACAAGACAAGAACTTTCTTACTAGGTTCAAATTATCATTGGTCTATTTTAAATTTCCTTCATCATACAATAGCATGTAAATTGAAAAGGATACAAGCAGACGTTTGATCCAAAGGTGCTTTTTCAAGAGGCAACTGGACTTTTTTGAAGACGTTTTGCTTCTCATCCAAGAAGTTTCCTCAGCTCTGACTGGATGGTGAAGAATAAGAGGATTCAGATTCCAGTCAGAGTTGAAAAAGCTTCTTGGATGAGAAGAAAAATGTCTTCAAATAAAAACCAGAAAGTTCAGTTGCCTCTTGAAAAAGCAGCTTTGGGACAACCATGCCTGAGAATCTCCATAGAAACAGACATTTGAGCATTTTTTTCGCTATAAATCAATAATCGGAAACAAAGTATAAAATCACTTTCTCAAATTCTTATGAACCTCCTCTAAACAAACGTTGTAAGCTGCCCTGATTCATTATTGCACGATTGCTGGCTATATAAACTGAAGATATAAGAAAGGAATAATTCAACACCTACTAAGGCCACTGTTAAATCTATGCTGGAAATGGTAGAGATGCCAAATTATAACACAGAAATAGTTCAATAAAATAATATTTTTATGCAAAATAAATTTTAAGTATCACAAATGAAGAGAATTTTTTCCATCTGATGACAATTATTTTTATACTCATTGGGTGGAGCCAGATTTATTTATATATAGAACAGAAGCACTGACATCAACAAAACTTAAGAATAATTTTAGTCAATTGCAGTCAATGATTGTACTGCACATGATTAAGTCTGGAAATTTATTTACAATATTATTATTATTAAATTTATTTCCCTGCTGACTCCCAGAGACTCTGGACAGTTTACCATCTATTTTAAATACAGGTGACATTTCTACAACTACACAAATAGTTACATAACAACATGCAATTTCTTCTTTATTACTGGTTGATACATTTGGTAGCTATAAGTCTAGCAATATAGTACATAAAAAGTCAGTAATTGAAGGATCTAAGGTGACAGCATATTTTAAAACAGGAAGAACAATGAGAACTAGGTCTTTTTATCCATGTAATTTAACTTTTAATGTGGGACAGATAATTTCTTCCTGCTTAAACTTTAGGTGGAAAAGGGATATTAAATTATGAATTATTTTTTCCCAATATACTACCATACAGTATGCCTTCATATGGCCATATCTATTCCATTTTCCTTCTTTCAAATGAGACCAGGTATATGCAATAAGATGACCGCATATTGGCAATCCACACCATTCTGGAATTTCAGGAAGCAAAATATATCCATTCTTGCATTTGATTGTGTAAAAACCTTTCTCTGTGGCCAAAAATAAAAACTGACTACAAAACTAAAAGTGACTGAAATAAGGATATTTGTCACTATAGCCAATTTCTTCATGCATCAGATTACATTTAAGTACCACACTATTGTATAATACTACTAATTTTAAGAAACACAGCATTATCATTTGAAATGAATCCTCTCCCCAAGTATGACATGGCAGAAAATAAAACCATACTTGTTACACCTGCCTTGCAAGTCCACAGTCCTACACCCATTAATTAATGCTATAATTAGTCAAAGGGTTTGCCAACAGTAGCCGAAAATGGCACACACTTTTTATACCATCTAAGTAATAAATATTCCGTGACCAAATATAAAATAAAGGAATGACTGCAAACTGTATATATTTGATATTGGAAATGCAAAACTCATGTACAGACTACAGTACTTAGATTATGCAGTACATAGACTACAATTCTGCAATATATCTCTGTGTCCAAGGTATAGCTGCTAAATCAGATGGCAAAGGGGGGTAATACAAGTAGTATAAAATGTCTATACCTATTAGAGTGACTTCTAAAAGGAATTGCTTTTAGTAATGAGAAAACAAAATGTTTTAAATAAATAATAAATCATATACCACAAAGGAGTTCATATGCATTTTTGTATATAATAAACAGGCTTTGCGACAAGATTAAATTATTGTGATAATAATAATAGGGAACTTGCACACATTAAAACAGACCCAAGCTTCAGAATAGTATTTTTTTCCAGGATTGCAGAAGAGGAAAGATGTTAATTACTATTATTTTCTTTATCTCCCAGTTGGTATTAATTGCTTAAAAAAATCAAAGAGTTCTTTCAACATCATGTCAGATCTGAATACAAATCACAGATTATTAGCCAAATCTAAGACAGATTTCTTGCAGCTATATCTGGTCATTGCTAATTGTTCTTTTGATGTAGTTACTCTTTTGAAGATTATTAGAAGCATTGATGATAACAGGATGCAAGTTTATTACAAGGAAGTTTGTTTATATCATACATACACAAAAAATCATGTTTTAGATAAAATGTATGTGCAAATTCATGCTTATTCAGATAGACTTTGCTTTGGCACATCAAAGATGTGTGCATTTCAGGTCAGAAAGGGTTCGTGTTTTAATGAATCCTGCATATATTTTTTTGCTTCTTATAAAATATTTCATCAATAATGCAAAGGCTAAGCTTCTGAAACAAATTCTTTGTTTTTATTATTCTCTGTTAAATTATAAAATTATGGCTGTAATTATAGCTTGTAAATTAAATTACAATTTAGCTATTCCAGTGTACCTTTGTTTCTAGTATTGCAACAGTCTTGAGATAAAATATTGAATAGAATTTAAGTTTTTCATGTAATTTTGTGATAAAATGAAAGGAGAAAAAAACTGTGGTCTGAGCCATAGATTTTGAGGGGTAGAACCTAGGCGTTTAGTAAAGATTTAAGAATAAAATAGCTGAAACTGTCCTGCAAATCAAATTAGGCTGTTTTCGCTTTCTTATCCGGAGCCTAAAAAGCTCCAATGGTTCAGACATCATCTTAACAAGAAAAGCAATGTTTCTTCAGAAAACTGAGCAAGATATTTATGAGATTCACTTGTGGGAAAAAACATAGGTACAGAAGAAAAGCAATGCTGCTAGAACAATCCTGCCATGTTATATAGACCATAGAAGTGACTACAATGTTGAATACATGTTTTATAAACAAATTCTCTCAAGACAGGAAGCGTTGTGAAGGATGGAAGGGAAGATTCTTCCATTCATATGTTTCTTTTTTTAATACACAGGAAAGCCCTTTCACAGTATTTTTCTTTGTTACAGCAGGAGATGAGTGAGCCAAATGAGATGTTCCCCCACGGAAACAGCTGACCCCAAACAAAACAAAAGCAGTCACAAGTTGCATTGCACAGTATTTCCTTCCTAACACTGGAGGGCTGTGGAGAAGACATGAACGGCAGTCACCCAACTTTATGAATCACAAGAATAAATGGGAAAGGAATTAGCAATTTCCACAAGGAATCTCTTCTACATTATCTATAGCATTTTTATAAAACTGTGCATCAAGGGAATCAAAAAGTAAAACCATTCTCTTTTACCAAAGCCATATAGTCTTTCTACAAGTCCAGAAGGAGCATACTGTCTTACCTAGCATGCAGCAAATTACTAGTCTTCCAAGACAAGAAAGTCATTTCATTTTGATTTTATTTTTGTTTATTGCTGTAATTTCTGTGCTGCTTTGGTTAAACAGTGGCTTGCAAAGCTCTTCTGGAAAGAGAGTTTTTTTTAAAAAAAAAAACTTTAAATTTTCAGTTCATGTGATATCTTTTTGTAGATTTCATTCTTTACTGAAAGGGAATTCAAACTTATTATTTATTATTCTTAAGGAAAAATTACAACTTTTCTTTTAAATCCTCTGAATAAACAGATAGGATGTTAAATGCTAGCATAAATATAACTGTCCCGATTGTAAATTTTTCTAACCATGATTACTATATCCTATGCTTTCAGTAATGTTGACAATTTTGTTTTCCATTTCTCAACCATAAAAAAGATCCCCAAGATGAAATAAAATATATATGTAGATGTATTCCGTTTTATTTCTAAAGGCATTTCTAAGATCTTTTACATGAAATAAGGTAAATACATATACTTCCTTCACTGATGGTACAGGCTGTAAATTAATTTTTGCAAAATTTTGCTCCAGGTTT
>JANHFR010003788.1:48974-60751 GCA_032468015.1 Mimophis mahfalensis
ACTCCACCGACTTGCAGCAGCCGAGAGTGGCCCCGCAGCCGTCGAACTCGCCCGCCAAAGGCAGCCACAAGCCGGAGACTTACGGACTTTGACTTTGCGATGGTCCAGGCAGCCGGCGAGAGCCTTGAGGGACTCCAACCGGCAGTGGAGCCGGACGCTCCGGCGCCCTAAGCTGTCGGCTTCGCTCTGGATGCCGCCCAAGATGTCGCTGGCCCAGCGGGAAAGGTCCGAGAGCTGCCAGAGGAGGGAGACCAGCGAGCGGGAGCAGACTTCTTCCAAAGAGTCGAAGAGGAGCCCCGCGCCGCTCCGCCTGGCGTGCCCTTCTTTGTCCCTCGGAAGGGCGGCAGCGCCCTCTTCCAAGCGGCAGAGCTGGAGGGGAGCCACGGTCCTCAGAGGGAAAGGCATCGCTTGGGCTTCCGCTTCTCCCGGCGGAACGCAACAGGCATCCAAACCCTTCGCGCTGCCGGGTCGTCCCCTGCCCGAAGAAGGCCGAGCTTTTTCCCAACCGAGCTTCTTTTCCTTGTCTTTCCTTTCGTTCTCCTTCTTCGCGGTCGTTCTTAGAAAGGCCGGAGCGAAGAGCTGGCGTGGCCGTAAGCCCCGTTAGCCCGGGGCCCGCAGGGGAACCGCCACAGGTACATTGCGCCGAAACGAGCGTCGTTGGGGAGAGTTGGCTCGCCCGCCCGCCCGCCGCTTAGCCCGAAAGGCGCTGCGAGAGCGCAGCGTGGCGGGGAGCGGAATCCAGCGCTTGGGAGCCGCTGCTGCCGGGCAGCTCCGACCCGAAGGGGAGAGGCGAGGTTGGTGGAAGTCAGCGAGGAAGCGGGTTGGAGGAGGAAAGGGGCTCTGCTCGGCCGACCCTCGAAGGCGCTGCTCGGTCACCTGGGATTCCCCTCCTCTTGCTTTGCCGAAACAGCCGCTCCTTCCACCCGGGGAAGCCGACGGGAGGGGAAAAAAGGTGCGCAAGGCGATCTGTCTCACCAGAAACCTGGCGCGAAGGCTTTCTTGAAGCAACCCCAATAACAACAACCAAGGCCGCCGCCTACCTGTGGCTCTCTCCCTGCCCGAGTTACTCCTTGCCCCCCAGCCAGCCGAAGGTGGAGCGCCTTTCTCTCGCTCTCTCCCCGCCTTCGCTTTAACTCTTTCTGCCGCTGGAGGTCAGCGAAACTCAGCCTTGGCTCGGTTCGTGCGCTCCGCCGAGGAATCTTCAAGGAGCCTTTTCCCCCCTCAAAATGAACTTTCTCCTCTGGCACTCTTAGCTGCCACCTTTTTGCCCATTTTAAGGGCCCAGGAAAGCCTCGTCTTGGTCCTTTTTAGGGCTCAAACGCTGGGCTCTTTTTCACAGAAGCGATCTTAGGCAAAGGGCAGGAGAAAAACAGTACAGGCAATACTCTTCCACAGTAGTCCTCGATTTGCGACCACAACTGGGCCCGAAATTTCTGTTGTTAAATGAAACATTTGTTAAGTGTGTTTTGCCCCCCATTTTAGGACCTTTTTTGCCACAATTGTTAGTTAAGTGAATCATTGCAGTTGATCAGCTAGTAACTTACCTAGTTAAGTGAATCTGACTTCCCCAAGGTTGCAAAAGGTGATCACATGACCTTGGGACACAGTAACAGTCTTAAGTATGAACTATTGGGATTGCCAAGCATCTGACTTTTAATCACATAATCATAGGGATGCTACAATGGTTATAAGTGTGAAAACGGTCATAACTCACTTTTTTCAGTGTCATAACTTTGAACAGTCACTAAATGAACTGTTGTAAATCGACTACCTGTATAAATGTGGAACTGGATTTTTCTGGGACCCTTTGGTAAAGTGGACTGAACCCTAGATGGCATGGCTGTGGCAGTTTTAGGGGTGGGTTCCCTGATCTTTTTTCTTGCAACAAATATTTTCCTGCAATCTTTTCACTTACTAGTTTTATAGCCCATTTTTTCAATCAGGAATAGAAGGCAGAGCATCTAGGATTCCTTCCTCTTATGCTCTGCAACAACAACCCTGTGAGGTAGTTTGAGTTTAGAGAAAATGCCTAAAGCCACATGGTGGACTTCCATAGTTGACCGCAATCATGCACAGTGGCTCTTTCATTTATCCACATTCCTAGTCAAGAGGTAAGGCTTTTTTTCCATAGCACTATTTATTTTATTTATTTATTAGTCACACTTCTATGCTAGAGCCTTGGGAGGCAAATTGTGGTCTATTTTGTGTCCAGGAGAGACAATATTGATATCTGTTTTGATATCTTATTCAGGTGACATTCTAGTATCTGTCATGCATGTCACATCGTGCTCATTTGGACTGATGGCCATACTTGGCAAACTATATAGGCAGAATTTCTTACATTATTCATTGATAATTCTTCCCCCCAAATCTTGAAGTTTGGGAAATATCTCTAAAGAGCTAAATGCACACCAACTCATCCAGAGTTAGCTTGTGGTAAGATAGGTGGCCAATAACTTTTATAAATTAATAAATACTAAGTATATATTATTTCTCGTAGTGCCTTAGCTTGCTGGAAATAGGGGCGTTTTAAGTAAATCCTTTTTGAAACTTGTGAGACCATCTGGTAGATGCACCTGGAAGGGAAACAAGTATCTACATAGCAGAAATAGCAATAGCAATAGCATTTAGACTTACCTACTGCCCCTTAAGGCCTTACAGCACTCTCTGGGCAGTTTACAGAGTCAGCATATTGCTCCCAACAATCTAAGCCCTCATTTTACCAACCTCGGAAGGATGGAAGATAGAGTCAACCTTGAGCCAGTCAGGATCGAACTCCTGGATGTGCCCAGAGTTAGCCTGCAATACTGCATTCTAACCACTGCGCCACACCAGAAATGGAACTATGGTTCTTAAAAAATTAGTTTGCTCATATCTTCTGGAGGTAAAAACACATTCGTAAAAATACTTGAATCTCTTGTGTTGCCTAGAATTGTGTTGGCTCACTCCACATCTTAATCATGGTTAATATTTTCTATTCCTATCTTTTGGGTCCCATATTAGTAGTTATTAAATTACAAGGATTTTCTGCATTCTGGTTAAGTTTCTCAGTGTCATGAAATACAGTTATAAGCAACAGGCACACATAAAAGAAAAACACATTGGTGTACTTCAGCTGTAATCACTAAAAACTTCTGTTCCTACTTTAGGTATTTTTGCAAACATGTGTATGCATGTCTATATCCCATACTTCAGGCAGGAAAACTGTTAGGCTACAGAGAAGATGTCAGAATCTCTGCCCAATCTTGAGTTTAGAAATTCAAAACCAGCTGTTTGTTACTTAGAACATCTAACCATGAAGAAGGAATCATTTATAAAGGATTAAGTTCAAGCTTAGTGCTACACTTAATAACCAGTGAATACACATGGGAAAAAAATACACCTGTCATTTTATCCAACCATATGTAAGTTTCAATTACATATGTCAGCTAATCATGTTCTTCCTGGATAATGGCTCAGATGGTCATTATAGTAGGATTAGATGCTCTGAGCATACACCAGCATTACAATAGGGCCTAGGGGTCATAGATAATTAGTAGAGCAGAGCTAGGGAACTCAGAGGCCCTGCATAGCCTCAGACATCATGCCTACACTGCTGGAAATTTAGGGTAGCAGCATCAAACTGCCACCAATTCTCAGTACAAAGGTACCAAAGTTTTGCAATAGCACAATTGAAAAAATCCCTCTCCTCTGATCTCTTAGACCACACAATGATTTTTTTTAAAAAGGTAAAATTGGCAGCTTGCTGCTTCCCATGTATGTCTTACCACTATATGGCTGGCAAATTATCACTGAACGCTCATAGTGTCATCCTAATTACTTTAGAAGGCTTGAAAAATGCTTATTCAAGAGCAGGGTTTATTTATTTTATTTATTTTATTAATTGAATTTATAGATTGTTGAAATCAAGGCTCGCAGGCCAGATCCAGCCCACGAGGTGCTTAGATCTATCCTGCAGGGCTGCCCTGAGAACAGTGAAGGATCAGCCTGTGGTGCCTCTGCCACCGAAAATGTAGCACAGGGCCACACGTGACCCTCCCAAGCTCTGGTTTTGCTGACAGAGGGTTGCAGGGGGCCATCATCGCTGAAAATTGATCTTGGGGGCCCGTTTTCACTGGCACACCGCTCTGGCCACCACAGGTGCCTCCAATATGAGAGACGTCAAGCTGACCACGCCCACCCTGACCACAGTCCATGTCCCACAAGGTCAAACACAAACTTGATGTGGCCTTCAATGAAATTGAGTTTGACACCCCTGCCCTAGAGGGTCAAATGGCACTCATCATTATCTATTATGTGGTGGAACTATCCTTGGATCAGAAAGCCGAGCTTACGATCATGAATACTTTAATCACTCCTCATTTGGATTACTCTAATGCATTCTACGTGGGCTGTCCTTGAACATTCAAAAAGTACAGCTAGAATGCATCAGGTCAGGTATGCTCTGTTACATTTGGATGATCCCACCTCACCCCACCCTTTGCTTTAGGAGCTCCATGGGCTGCCTCAGTGTGATTCAAAGTGCTGGTTGTCACCTCAAAGGTCCTACTTGGCTCCAGTCTTAGGTTATTTGAGAGGCCATCTTGTCTTCCATTTACCTCCTTGTCCAAATAAGTATCATAGGGCTAACAATCTCCAGGCTTCCTCCCATTGCAGTTGTCATCAGAGCTGGACTTCAGAAGAAAGATTTTTCCATCAAATCCCCATTCTCTGGAACTTCTCAAGACTCAATAGGCTTTATCCCTCCTGTGCTTCCAAAAACTAGGGAAAAAACCCTTTCCTTTTGGCACAGGATAAAGCGTTTTAAAATAGAGGCAGTGCCTGCAATATCTTTGGTATATTTATATGGGTTTTGTTTTTGTATCTATTTAGCATTTCTATTCTTTAAATAAATATTAGTCCCCTAAAAACTCTGGGAATGGACAGCATACCACTATAGTAAACACACAGCCAAATAAATACATGACGTCTGTTACCCTCCTATAGTCTGGTGCTGGGTTCCTCCTCCATGTATATCACCAAAATCTTTAAATAGAAGATTTAAAACCAGAGGGAGAGATAGCTGATTTAAAATGACTAAAAATAAACTAGTTTAATAAGAAAGAAAAAGATTAATGAGAAAGTATATTCATAGCAAATTAAGTGGAAAAATGAGCACACTGTCCTTATATCCTCCTGGCATTTAGTCGTCATTAATGTATTGTTAATTGTTGTGAAACACATTTGTAGCCATATGTCTTGGTGAAGCTAGTCCTAGTCATGGGTTGTCACAAGGACAGCCAATTCTTGCTGTCTTTAAGAACGGGCTAGCAATTTTCCGAATATTTTCAGTGATTCCAACCCAAATTCCAAAAGCAGAAGGAGGGAAGAGGGAGAAGAGGGACAAGGAGAGGGAGAAAGAGGGAGAAAGAGGATCAGTGGGTAGAGGAAGAGGAGCAGCAGCAGCAGCAGCAGCAAAATTATTAAAGGTTAGACTTAAAAACTCATCGAATGATTCAAATTGCAGATTGTACAAAGAGGCAGAACAAACAGTAGAACATATATACTGCTCGTGCAAGATTTTGCAAGCTGATTATAAGCAACAACATAACACAATCACCAGAATGATTCACTGGAACATCTATTTGGACTGGACAAATATGCCACCCTCACCATCAACAGAGGAAAACAATGAACAAATCAAGGTGCCATAAAGAAATAACACCAAGAGTTTAGATAAGGACGGACAATTCAAACACCTGGGCATCCTTCAGGCTGATGACTTCAAGCACACTGAAGTCAAGAAGGAGGTTAGAAGTGAATACATCATAAAAGTGAAGAAGATCTTAAAGTCCAAACAGAGTGGAAGAAATACCATCAAGGCAATTAATATCTGGTCAGTTCCAATCATACACTGTTGGAATATTGAAATGGACTCAAGTAGAATTAAAAGCCCTGGATTAGAAGATGAAAAAAACAATAACAATGAATCATACCCTTCACCCACAGTGTTGATAGACTCTACTTGCCAAGGAAAATAAGTGGGTGTAAAATGTTGCAAGTACACCAGACAGTTTAAAAAGAAAAAGAAAAACAGCATTCAAAGAATATCTGAAGCACAGTGAAGCAGATGAACTTACTATATGATAATGACTTACTGAGTGCTGAAAAGACAAAGCTAGTCTGCAAGAAAAACCAAAAGAAGAATAGAAAAGAGATGTGGCAAGGCAAAGTATTACAAGATTAGTACATAAAGTATTAGCAGGCAAAGCATATAACAAGAGTTGGAAATGGCTAACAGCAGGAAAATTGAAGAAAGAGACAGAAGGGCTAGTTTGGATTGTACAAGATTGATCCTTAAGAACAAATACATACGAAGCCAGAATTGAGAAGACAGCAATGTCCTGAAAATGTCAACTCTGTGAAGAAGTTGAAGAAACAGTGGATCACCTGGATAGCTGCTGGAAGAAGTTTGCACAGACTGCCTATAAACAATGGCGACAACATGATAAAGTAGGAACAAAAGTTCATTGAAAGATCTGCAAGAAAAATCATTTGTCTGCAAGCAGGAAATCATCAAATAGAGGAAGTCATAGAAAATAAAGAAGCTAAATTGCTCTGGGACTTTAGAATACAAATAGACAGGCACCTACCACATAACACCCAGACTTAACAATTGTCAATGAGAGAGGGGGGGGAAATCTGGATAGTGGATGTGGCAGAACCTGAAGACAGCAGAAAAGAAAAGAAGGAACTGGAGAAGACAACAAAATACAAAGACAACTGTGAAGAACTGTGGCAAAATAAAGCAAAAGCAGTGCCAATAGTAAAAGGTGCTTTGAGTGCAATCCCCAAACATCTGTAGTACCATTTGAACACTATAGGCATTGACAAATCCACCATCAGTCAATTGCAAAGGCAGTTTTACTTGGAACAGCTTATTTTCTACTATGATACATTTAACATTGGTCTATCTCAGGTCCTTGGGAAGGACTTGATAGGTGAACAAAAATGCCAAATTCATCTAAACTTCTGGCTGACTGTGCAATGAACCATAATAATATTAATTCAGGCCAAACCTCCAGTGTAAAAGTGGTTCCATGCTACCAAATTGTAGCCATTTCCTTTCCGTTCCTCCCTTCCTCATTTGTTGCTTTACCTGCTTTACCTTTACACCAATAAAGGTTGTCAGGCTAGTTTTCATACCTAAGGCATCCTTTCTCTATGTGTGACACTTCATCCCCTTTTGTGAGAAGGATTGGGTTGCTCCGGTGTGTGCATGCCTAAAAGGATGGAGACAGATTCTCTCCAGGAGGGCACAAGGAGCAGCATCTTCATGCTCTCCTCATATGGGACAGACAAAAAACTATCACCAAACTGCCTTGAGGGAGATAATAGTGCAACATCACTGGTCACCATAGTATTATCTTTCTGTGAAAGAAGCCTAACTTTCAGGCTATGAAAAAGAGCAAGTGATGTGTTAATACCACTTTATAATGCCTTGGTAAGGCCATACTTGGAATACTGCATCCAGTTTTGGTCACCATGATATAAAAAAGATGTTGAGACTCTAGAAAGAGTGCAGAGAAGAGCAACAAAGATGACTAGGGGACTGGAGGCTAAAATGTATGAAGAATGGTTGCAGGAACTGGGTATGTCTAGTTTGATGAAAAGAAGGACTAGGGGTGACGTGATAGCAGAGTTCCGATATCTAAGTAGCTGCCACAAAGAAGGAGGGCTCAACCTATGTTCCAAAGCACCTGAAGGAAAGACAAGAAGCAATGAATGAAAACTAATAAAGGAGAGGAGTAACTTAGAACTAAGGAGAAATTTCCAAACAGTTAGAACAATTAATCAATGGAATGACTTGCCTCCAAAAGTTATGGTTGCTCCGGCACTTGAGGCTTTAAGAAAAGATTGGATAACCATTTTCTGCAATGGTGTAGGATTTCCTATCTGGGCAGGGGGTTGGCTAGAAGACCTCCAAGATCCCTTTCAACTATGATATTCTGTTAAATTGGTTTTGTTTTTGTTTTTAAATTAAAACACATTGCTGACCCATATTCAATCTTCTATTAACTACTATTGTGTAAACTTTTTACAAGAGTGTATTTCCTATCATCTGCTCTTGCCTTCTCCATTGACCCACAGTGGCCAACAATATTACTGTAAAATAATAAAATATACATTTTGGGGATGTGTGGAGGAGGGGTTGCTTTTAGTTTGCCACACTGTAGTGTCCCAGCTTATACACATCATAAAGTTACTTTATAACTTTCTTTGCTGTAGGAATGCAGACTCTCTGTGTGCGTGTTTTATCACACTGGTCAGTAACCTAAGGGCCTGGAACAGTATGCCCCTATTCCCTGGATTCTACACTAGAATGTCTTCTTCAGTCTTTGGTCTATCCTGTTCAAAAACAAGAGATGAAATTGTATTGAAGGTTGTTTAAGGAAATAATACTGAATTCCTTGAGGGGCCCTGGAATCCTGCATGCTGGTCTCTGCTGGGTTGAGTGGGGGAGAGCATTAGAACCCTTGATAAATTTGCTCCCTTCAATGAACTACAGGAAAATAATCTGTTACATAGCAAACCCATTTACAGTATTTTTTTCCTCCATTCATGTCACAGTTCTGTCTCTGCAAATGTGGCAGTGCCACAAACACAATAATACAGATTCAAAGCAGCATTTGGCAGCACGCCAAGAATATAACAGTAACCAGTGCACTGATAAAACATAGTCTAAGATGGAAGAGGGGAGGGGGGAACAGCAGCCACAAAGACTGCAGGGAAGGAAACAAACAGAAATACTTTTTAGCTTTTTGTTAAATTAGTCTCAGTCACTGCTTAGTCTTCTGGCTGCCTGTGGTTTTCTACAGGGTATTCCCTCCACAAATGTGAGGAATCCCCTCGCCAGCTGTTCTTTGACAGTGCCTGAGTATCTGGGACCTACATATGTTTTCTTCCAAGTATTCACAAACACAGTGGTTTGCAATTGTCTAGGGACATCTGTGTACACATACAGTTATTGTCAAGTTAGGGAATGTATAGAATGGATAACCACAGCCCATCTTCCATAATAAGAAATGAAAAGCAAAACATGGTGCCAGGGATTATGCTTCCCTTTATACAGTAGGGATAAAATGAGGAGGTTGTACACATGTTGATGTGACTGTCCAAGGCATTGTTGTGCAAATTCTGCCTCGACCATTAACACGACTGTACCCATCTTTAGCTTTATGACTCCTCCACTTCCTGTTATGAAACTATTGCTTCAATATGACAATTCCTAAGGTCTACCATTGCAACAGCAACTTTACAAGCTACAGTGGAGGACAGGACTATAATAATGTGGAGACAGGTCATTTGCCTTAAATAGAGGTTGCACACCAATCTCACCTGGGAAGGTCCCTAGTGGAAACAACCATAATTGTTGCGGTGTGCAGTTGAGTATGAATGTCAAGCAGTCTGCAGAGAGTTCACATCTCTGGCAGATCATGAATGGTTTGGTGAAATGGGATTCTGCACTGTATAAGAGTTCAATGCCTTTTGTTTTTCAGAACTTTTATTTGTTGCTGGAAATTCCATGGTGATCGATAGAAGTATCTTTTCACCATTCATTATGTCCAGAGATAGCATACTGTATACTAAATACAGTATGTACCAGTGCTTTATGAAGCTATTTTTCAGGCTTCTCAGTCAATAGGAGGCATAATGCAACCTCATGTGCAGGAATGTGGTGGAGAGAGGTTTTGAACAGCTGAAGATAGAATGGCATCCAGTGTAAAGTTGCCTACAGTATGGTGGAAGAAAATGTGGTATATATGTGTACCACTTTGGTACACAGGTATCTTTTGGTTATGTTTCTGCACATCTTCAAAAGCAGGGATCATGTTGTGCCACCCCTAAACATAATTTGTGCTTCCTGTGATAGATCCCAAGAGGAGTATTGCCCTTATGAGTAGTGCCATAAGATCAAACTTGGAAGATACTTTTAACAGATTTAATTTGATCATTCATGAATGTATGTAGGTTTGCATATTGAAGTCCATTGAAAGAGTCAATCCACTTAAGGAATGTCAGTGTAACAAGGCCCCTCTGGCCTAGAAACAAGGGCTCTCTGGCCTAGGGATAGAGCTCTTGCCTCGGGATAGAGCTCTTGCCTCGTAATCAGGAGGCTGTGAGTTTGAACCTAGGTAGTGGCAGAGGGTCTCCTGCTTGGGCAGGAGATGACCTACAAGGTCCCTTCCAACTCTGTTAATCTATGATCTGTGTAACTATTCTCCTTGCTCCTGCTGTGTATTGGAGAGGTGAAACTTTCCAATAAAAAATAAAAACTGACTGAAAAAGCCTATTTACCTCATCTCTACATAAAATAAATACTGCTCCCTTTTCAGCAGTTATTCAGCAGTATAGTTGTTAGGGAAAAAAAGCCCCACTATTGTACTCTCCAGTGACTCACTGCAGGTTCCAGTAACTGTTCCTGTACAGGAAAAAGTTGAACTGCATTCCACTTAAAGCAATTTAAATAAATATTTACTCACAGAAACAATGTATGCAAGTGGAGAATTACCTTTGTATTTATTTCAGGTCAAGTTGCATTGGTGTCACCTTCGTGGAATACATGTAGTATTGATTGTTGTAGTAATTTCCCATTTTGAAATCCAATATAGGTAATGAATTTTACAACAGTTTAATTTGCATTCTCTATCTTCCCCTCATTCTACTACCGGACTAAGCTTTTTATGAAAGCTTTCACATGCAAGAAGCAGCAATGGATAAGAACAAGTTTAAAATGGGATGACTGCAATGTTAAAAAAAGATCAAGAGTTTGTTACTATATTGAAATAGCTGCTTGGATCTTGATCTGCCATTATTCCAAGTACAAAGACTGCTCAGAATTCTGATGATTTTCCCAGAAAACTGCAATCATCATCATCAAAATTACACACTGGCCCATTACAAATCCTTTCAGTCTGTAACAGAATAAACATGCAATGGCAAGTCAATAATTCACCATCTTGACAGTGTAGATGGGTGAAATTTGCCACATCTGGTCATATATTTATGTTACCTTTTTTTTCTAAAAACAATGACTGGTTTTTACTAAATGTATATACCCTAGATTATCAGCAACTCTTGGAAATTTACTAGTTAAAATTATGCAAGAAAAAAAATCTTGTATACTAATACCTCATCCACAGCATTATGGCAGAAATACTTTTGAAAGTTCTGCTATCAAGGTGAATTGATGCTAAAAAAAATGATGTGGGGGGAGACAGAGAAAAGAGGAATATGGGGGATGTTTGGGATTGCACTCATTGTCCCAGTTGGAACAGAGAGCAGTGACTGCCCTTCCTGGTGCAAGCAAGCCTCACGGAAATGTTTTTCCCCAGCTTGGTTCTTGCTAGCTTAAAATTCCCATCAGCAGCATCTATTGTAGCTGGGAGATGATGGAACTATGAAGTAATGCATCCTACTAAAGCAATAGGATTGTGGCCAGAAGTGGTATTCAGCCAGTTCCGACAAGTTCCGGAGAACTGGTAGCGATAATTTTGTCTGGTTCAGAGAACTGGAAAATACCACCTCTGATTGGCTGACACCAGCAAATACCACCTCTGATTGGCTGACAGCACAGCCATGCCCACTAAGCCATGCCCACAGAACCGGTAGTAAAAAAAAATCGAATCACACCACTGATTGTGGCCATTATGGAGCTTTGGGTTCCAGTCGAACCTTAATCTCTGGGTAAAAGGAACAAATACAAGCCAATCAGTGCCCAACACAAGTACAGAGAG
>JANHFR010003788.1:68705-79355 GCA_032468015.1 Mimophis mahfalensis
GGAAGGAAGGAAGGAAGGAAGGAAGCCAAAAGACCAGGCTCCATCTTGGGGGGTGGGGGTGGGGGAACATTGGTGGGATTCAAATTTTTTTACTACTGGTTCTGTGGGTGTGGCATAGTGGGTGTGGCTATGCTATTGGCCAATCAGAGGTGGTATTTGCTGGATCTCCAAACCAGTCAAAATTATCCCTACCGGTTCTCCGGAACCTGTCAGAACTGGCTGAAGACCACCTCTGGGTGGGAAGGACATTCCTTAGAGGTTGTCCCTGGCTAGGAAAAAAACGGTCAATATTCACCCGTGAAGTCCAAACTAACGTTGCCCTTCTCCTCCTCTCCCTTTCCTCCTGTCCTCCCTTTTCTTTCCCCGGCTGTTCTCCTCCCCTCCTCGCTCCCCACGTGTGTCCTTCTTTCCTTAAGATAATGCAGCAGCAGGCAGCGCTCATGGCTGCCGCACAAGGAAGTTGCCTCAACCCCATGGCAGCCATCGCGGCAGCGCAGATGCAGCAGATGGCCGCTTTCAACGTGAGCGGCTTGGTGGCGGCTCCTATGACACCCTCGTCAGGTATGAGCCCTCCTGCATGACCTTCTTGGGGTAGCCAGGGAGAAGAGCCAGATGGAAGCTCAACAAGCTGGAGAGCTTCCTCCACAGAAGATACCCACCAGGGAAGATGCATGCCCAAGGTGGACTTCTCTGACCCCTTAGCTTCCATGGAAGCTCTCTTGTTTTATTTTAGCAATAGCACTTATATACCGCTTCGCAGTGCTTTACATCCCGCTCTGAGCGGTTTATAATATCAGCATCTTGCCACCCAACAATCCGAATCCTCATTTTTCTCCAAAGGTAACTGTATTTTTCGGAGAATAAGACACACTTTTTCCACCCCCTGGAAATGTCTGTGCATCTTACACAGTGAATGTTGCCAAAGCCCCCACCCATCCACCCACTGGCTCCCACCCTTCAGCCTCTGCCTCCCAGCAATTTGCCTCCTTACAGCAAACAGCCTGTTTCAGCTTCAGCACAGCCTGATAGCACAAGCAGCTGATTGGCGGTAGGAGCAGCATTTCTGACGATCAGCTGTTTCAGGCTGCAGGGATTCACCATCGCCTATTGCTGCCTCTGTGCACCCCATTTTCAGCCTCCACATGCCCCATTTTCCACCCTTTCCAATCCACACTGTCCAGGTGGAAAATGGGGCATGTGAAGGCTGAAAATGGGGAGTGGAGAGGCAGCAATAGGAGATGGCAATCCCTGTAGCCTGAAACAGCTGATGGTCGGACCAACCGATAACCAGCTGCTTGTGCTAATCAGGCTATGCTGAAGCTGAAACAGGATGTTTGCTATTTGCTGCAAGGAGACAAATTGCTGGGGGACAGAGGCAGATTTTCCCCCCCCCTTGTTTTCTTCCCCCAAAGCTAGGTGCATCTTATACTTTAGAGCATCTTATACTCTGAAAAATATGGTAATAAAGAAAACAAACAAGCTTCCTCCCTAGAAAGAACAGTTGCTGGAATTGGGTGCATCTAGTTTGATGAAAAGAAGGACTAGGGCTGGCATGGTAGAAGTCCTCCAATATTTGATGGGCTGCCACAAAGAAGAGGCTGTTAAGCTATTCTCCAAAGCACTTGAGGGCAGGGCAAGGAGCAACGGACGGAAACTAACTGAGGAGAGAAGCAACCTGGAATTAAGGAGGAATTTCCTGACAGTGACACTCATTGGAATGGATTGCCTCTAGAAATTATGGGCGCTCCAACACTGGAGGTTTTTAAGAAGAGATTGGACAATGATTTATCTGAAATGGTTTCCTGCTTGAGCAGCGGGGTGGACTGGTAGCTCTCCCAGGTCTCTTCCAATTCTGCTACTCATTCCACAAGATTTCCCCAGATCCAGCGGGAAGCAAACCACATTAGCCATCTTTGTGCTTCCTTCTTGTCTTTTCCCCACTCAGTCTTCATTTAGCAGCTTCCTCTGCCCTGATCCCTTTGCCTCTCTTTGCCTTCTCTCTTTCGGGTGCTTCAGGTACAAGCACACCTCCAGGGATCAGCACAGCTCCAGTCCCCAGCATAGCTACCCCCATTGGCGTCAATGGGTTCAGCCCTCTCCCACCACAGACTAACGGACAGCCAGCATCGGAAACCATTTACACCAACGGGATCCATCCGTACCCAGGTGAGATTTTGGACAAAGAAAGGGCCATCCGTGGGGATGGTGATGGGTGTATATCCATCTGTGCTAAAGCAGGGAGGAAATATCCTTTCTCCAGGGGTGGGTTTCTACCAGTTCAGCCCAGTTCGGGCAAGCTGGTTGTTAGCATTGCTGTGGGCAGTTGGAAGTGGAGCCACCCACCTGTCCCTAACCCTAAGCTATCCTTTATCACTGCACATGCGTTCCATTAAGGCTAGAAAACAGATGAGCTGCGGCAGAGCGGAAAAATAACTCAGGTGCGCCAATCAGCTGTTTTTCAGCTCTGGTGCTTCTCAGCTGTTTTCTAGTCCAAATGGAACATGTGCGCATTGCACATGTGGTGCACATGCTTCTGTGTGGCAGTGCACGCATTATGTTTGGGCTAGAAAACAGCTGAGCTGTGGCAGAGCCGAAAAATAGCTCAGGCACGCCTATCAGCTGTTTTTTGGCTCTGCCATTTGTGTTATTTCTGCTATTTTTTGGTCCTTAAAAGGACCATGGGGTTGTGTGTGAAGCCAGGAGATCCTCGCGGATGTCTGGCTGCCAGCCTGTCTGTTACTCATTTAGCACCACCCAGGAGGCACGTGTGGCTTAAGGATTGCCACGGACGTGAGTAACTTTGCCCCCCACTTCTTACAGCACTTAAACTGCTGGCCGAACATCAGAGCACCACACAAAAGTGGATGGAAGCATGGAGTAGCTATACCCCCCAAGATATCTACAAGCATATTAATCCTAATAGGATACCTCCAGGATTTAATTTACCCCTACACGTATGGGTGACATATAATAGAATTAGAACAACTCATGGGGTGTGTGCTGACTTTTCGTATACATGGGGAAAGACACCTTCAGCGCAATGTGATTGTGGGCCTCCCTGACAGACTATCCAATATAGTGAAGGAAAGCACTAGTAGAAGATACCCAGGAGATTTGAAGGACTTCCTCTGCACAACAATGGCAGCTACTGACTGGATTTCCAAACTCTACATTAAACTCTGAAATGTTATTTCTGTTTCCCTCTTAGGTTTTATTGTTGCTTCTTTTTTAAAAATTGTTTTAACTTGTAAATATGAAGTGCTTTTAACATTGTGTGTGACCAGCCATACGTTAAAAAAATAAATAACCCCATGTTTTAAACAATTCCCCCAAATAGTTTGCATAAGAATGGAAAGAGTCCATGTGCACAGTCTACAACAAGAGATCCAAAGATCTTCAGATGATTGACCCTGATGTTTCATGTTTTTAATAGCTTCAGAGAAAAGAACTGTAATATTTCTAAAGCAAATGTAAAGATAGAAACGGTGAACAGGGATTTCTTCAGATGTATAGTATGTAGAGCTCACCCAGTAACATCAGATAGTACAAATTGTTGTCCAGTTATTAATACTGAGGATAAATTAAAATACCACAACAGTTTGTCATGTGGCCAAATCATGATGCAAATTAATTGATGTTGGTGTCTCATTCAATGTGGATTGATGTGGATCCAAGTAGTATTTGGGGGGGGGGGGGGAAGGATGCAGCAAAAGGTAATCATACAATATGTAAAGTGTGTATCTGCTCATTCTGATAAAGTTACTAACTTCCAGAGATTACCCATTAGGTAGCTTTTTCAGTTCAAAATTCATACTTCAATCCCTTCTGCACATTATAGCCCCACTCACAGCTTGCACAAAGTGCCTTTTTTAGTAGCAGGACAATGGGTGTTGTAGTCCCAGCATATCCGTCAGATTACAGAAGGCCAATATGTATTTATTTATTTCATTTATATCCAGCCTTTACTATTTTTACAAATAACTCAATGCAATGAACATATTCAATACACACTTGTCTTCCTATTTTCCCCACAGCAACCCTGTGTGGTGAGTTGGGTTGAGATAGAGTGACGGCCCAAAATCACCCTGCCACACTGCACCAATCAATCCAAGTTTTAGAGCAGTGTGTGTGTGTGTGTGTGTGTGTGTGTGTGTGTGCACTTGTCCGGATGTGCTTTTAGTCAGTTTTGACTGCTGGTAACTGCCTGGACTAGTCCCTATGTTTTTTCTTGCAAGATGTCTGGAAGTGGTTTACTATTGCCTTCATCCTAGAGCTGGGGAAATGACTGGCTCAGAGTCAGAACAGACATTATATCTAAGCCAGGATTAATACTCCTGATTTCCTGATTTTTTTTAATCCAGATGCTTATGACAATAAACTGCTTCTATTTTATAATGTTGCCCTATTTTAGTCAAATAGCCGCCTATTTTTTGTTTTAGCCAATATTAACACATAACATTAATAGCATAAATATGAAATGCCACATGTTTCTTATTTTATAACCAGATCAATATTACAAAGAAGTGACAGAGGGGTCCCAGAATAATTGGAACCCCCCCCCCACTAAAGACACAGTCCAGATGTTTGGCTTGTTTTTAGAGGTTTTGTGATTAGGATGTAGATTTTAGCTGAATTTAGAACTCAGCATTTCCTCTTGAGCATGGAAGTTATACCCTTATTCCATTTCTAGCCACTAATAGGAATCCAATTGATATGTACAACAGAACTAACAACAGAGAAAAGTGACTATTACCGGAATAATTATATATATACTTCATGGTGACATTAAAAGCATAGGATACTCTTACAAGAGACAGTCAGAGTCCACATCAGAGTCAGACAATGGAAAGCCTGAGTACAAGATTCAGTTCTTGGACACCAATTGAAAACAAATCACTTAACAATCAGGTGAGTTAATGTTAAATTAACACTTAAACAACTAAACTTTTACAAGTAAACTTTTACAATTTAATATTTCCAAAACTTTCATAGCTCGTTTGTTCATCAACAGCAGGCTGGTTTTGTAATTTGTTTAAATGTTTCCAGAAAAAAAAAGTGTGCCAGTTTGACAGTTTGTTGTAGCAGATATATGCATACCATGAAACTGTGGTACCTACAGTGGTGGTATTCAGCCAGTTCTGACAGATTCCGGAGAACCGGTAGTGATAATTTTGATTGGTTCAAAGAACCGGCAAATACCACCTCTGATTGGCCGACTCCAGCAAATACCACCTCTGATTGGCCAACTGCATAGCCATGCCGACCAAGCCACGCCCTCAGAACCGGTAGTAAAAAAATTTGAATCCCGCCACTGGGTACCTAGTTCTGCCTGTAGCTGAACATAATAAGCCTTCATAAAAACTGATTGAGTTCTGCTTCTCCCCTTCTGGTTTCAACCAAGGGAATACGTTTTTTTATTTTAGCACTTGCTAACTTACGAGCTACCTGCAGCAAAAACCTGTTGCTGTAGACATTATTTTGATGCACATTTGAGCCATAGTTTCTATATTCTTACATCTGGAATAAATACAGTTGCCTCGGTACAGTGACTCTGCCTACTGTGTTCACGTGATGAAAAAAAAAGCATAATAAAAAGTAGATGACTGTTCTGTGACTGACACCTGTTTTGTGAGGGTGGTAATGATTTATTTTGAACATTTCAGTAGGTCCCCAGACCGTAATGATATTTTTGCCCCTAGTCCAGACTTTTTAAGGAAATAATCCAGCCAGTCAGAACTTCATCTGAAGTTAAGGATTTTGTTCAAAAACCTGATTTTGCAACATATATGCTGATCCAGATATAGTAGCTAAAGTCATTACCATTGTCCAACACAGCCAATGTTGTGGGTTGTTGAGAATTGAAGTTAGCAATGTCTAAGGACTCCTTACTATTACCCAAATTGCATCTTATAATGAGGTTATAAAATGACCCTAAGGTGAAAAATTAGCAGTATTCTATGTGGAATGGTCTAATCTTGTATGTTATTGAACTGTCTTTTTTATTTAAAAAAATGTGGCTTTGTTTAGCTTTATCAGGAAAGAATCAGACTTATAAGCCACTGGTTTGACTTGTGGACAGACAAACAACGCAAGCAATTTCTCTTCTTGATATTGAACCAGTGCAGTAAATCACAGCTGAAGTAAGTGACCCACTTGCTTTAATACTATGCTTTGCAAAAACAAAAAGTAGATTATGCAAGGGCATTTCCTGTATTATAAATTATTTACTGCACCATTGTTTGCTTTCCTGGAGTCCAATCCTATAATTAGCTAGAGCTCATTGAGATCTCCCAGACAGAGATCTAGAAGTACTAATTCTTGCAAAATGTATAAAATTTAATGGACCAAAAGGAATATTTCCAACCTTTGGGATCTTGATTTCGAAAAACTGATTGGTGCTAAGGCAGAAACTATATATACTGTAAAATTATTTTAAATTAATTCAGCATTGTGAATATGGTTGTTTCCATATTTCCAATTATTAAGCACCTATATGTGGTTATTTAGGTGTTCTCTGTGTTCAGTTAACAGTTGTGATTTAGCTACAACTTTTGGTGGGTGTTTGGGATAGTGGTGGCTCTGTCCATATGTGTTGTAAAATACATACATGGAAGCCAGTGATGTGAATACCTTACTTCTGTATTGATAAAGTCTTAAATTATGGAACAAAAGAGTTAAGGAGTAAATGTATTTTAAGAGTAAAATACATTTTGTCCCAGGCATAGCACTATTTTCCAAGAAATCAGAGTAAGTGGTGGGCCAGATTGGGAAAAGTATATCAGACGGAGATCTGCCTCTGGTACCTAAGATCTTGGCCTCCTGGTACAGTATTTAATGTTAAGGCTGGCTTCTAAATTTGAACCTGTCCACTAGCTTCCTATAAAAATGGAGATTATAATCATGTGTCAATTCACAGGCACTAACAAAAAATATTGGTGGTGTCTTGCATGAAGAGGTGCTGCCACATGGAAATGAAAGTGAACCTGAGAAGTTGAATAGATGGGGAGAAAGTGTGCGGGAGGGGGAATAATGGCTTACTCATTAAATGTTTAGAACCTCAAAACATGATGTTGCTTTGTATTTCACACAAGCTATGGCTCACATTTGTATAGTCCTCTTCTCCTGGCAGTAAATGTAAGTATTTCCCTAGATCCGATCATTCCTTTCATTTGTTGTTGTTGTGTTTTCCTTCCTTGTTGCATAGGTGTGCTGAAAAATGGCTTGTAGGAAATATCACACTGACCCACGTAGATTTCACCACTCTGCTGCCACGTTTCATATCTCTATATGTATTCTCCTTTCTCAGTCCGAGGGATCTTTGTACTGCAGCCCAGATCAATTGGCACTGGAAATTTTTAACTGAACAGGTAGTATCAGACCATGCCTTGTTCTCTTGAGCCAAGGTAGCCATGCTAGAGTTGTAGAACCATGGTCCTCTAAGTGAAGTTCAACTCCCAGCTTATGTGACCCATGATGAGATACTTGGAACTGCAGTTCAGCAACATTCAAAGACCATACATTATCATCCTTCCCTCACTTTGGAATAAACACCACCAAGTCCAAAATTGAGACCGAGGGTTATAGAGGCACTTTGCAGTCATCCCAATTAAATTCCAGGTTCTTATGCTCATTGATTTGAAATGGCATGAACGTTTGTAACATTCTCTAGTGAAGTTTCCCATTGTGTTACTTGTCTCTTAATTATAGCCATTTCATATGGAAGGAAAATAGCCCTGTTGTCAATGATTAAAATTCATTGGCCTTATTCAAATTTAAAGTGAGATACTATCAATTGTAGAAGGAGTGGCGGAATTTGAGGGCAGAGTTAAGAAAGGAATCAGCCTAGACTCTATGTTGTGGACTAATTCAACCCTTCTTGAATTCAGTTGCCCCTTATCTACCACTAAAATAGTGCTAACCGTTAATTGAGTAGATTGCTGTGCAGAGGCATGAATAATAAATACATTGACTTAATTAAAACTTCACATCCATGATCCTGACATCAATGCAATAATTGGTAATTATTAATTTTACATTCAGGTGCATCTATCAGATCCATTCATGAATTAACATATGGTACATACAGAATAGCAGAATTTAGATATAGCCTTGCTTCTATATCTATTTATTTATTATTGTACTATTTATCAGTTACTGTTTTTCTAGATCTCTTCTACTTTCATATATTATTAGGGTATGATCATAATAATTATCCAAATCAACCAGTCCAATTAAAATTTAATCAAATGATGAGACTCCTGAGTTAAAATCCAAAGAGTTACCTTTAAGTCTCTTAAATAAAACAGGTTGCATGTACCTTTCAAATCAAGGAAAAGGGAAAAGCTGGTATTTGTGTGCATCATTCCCATAGATCTGATTCTCTTACATATCTGATGTTATGTCACCAACAATTAAATCATACTTTTGATAAGCTTTGGTAGTAACTTTTCTTTGAGAATAAATGTTTTCACTTCCTTAAGGACTGTCTGTGGATGCCAAAATGCCTTAAGTTAGGATGGTTTCTTCCCTATGTTCCTGAAAAGAATGAATATGGCGCTTGGAAGCGATATTATATCACCTGTGCAACCAGCCTGGATTATCTAACTCCTAGGAGAACTGCAAACCACAACACCACCACCGATCTCAAAACAAAAATTGAAGAACAAGAAGAAAGATGGCAAGCAAAATGTCTTCAGAAATTTATTCGAGAAGGACTGGCAGTACGCAAAAGTCAGTTTTGGTTCAGTTGTTAGGAAGGGAGGATCCCATTTTTTTATCTGTAGCAGCTGGGAATCATTAAGTACTTAAGAATATATGAGATGCCTAGCAAACCCCAAGGACTAAAACCTGAAATAAATATACTGAAATAAATAGCTTTTTAAATAATTGCATTAGGCAGAAAAATAGTTTGGCCGAGTTTGACCTCTTTTCAGAAATGTAGCAAAGTGATAAGAATATTAGGGCATTGTGTTCGCTTTGAAGTATGCATATGCCTCCTTCAATTAAGGTAATTCTTTTCCATGGGGCTTGAAGGTAAAATACTCTAATGAATGATTCCTATATGTCATATGAAATGATTGCAGAAGTGGAATGCAGTTTATAGAATGAGTCATTCTTTCTCCTCTCTCTCTTGGTGTACCTATGAATTTGATTCTTTTCTCATGCCAGTTGGCTTTTGATACCCGTAGTATCCCACTCTAGCTTAATTTATTTATTTTTATTCTTCACATTTCTGAGCTGTCCACCTCCCTCAAAGAGTACAACTGTAGGCTCAATGCCTACTGTGTTTCCCTGAAAATAAGACCAGGTCTTACATTAATTTTTGCTCCAAAAGACATATTAGGGCTTATTTTCAGGTGATGCTTTATTTTTGGGAAAATGCAGTAAAAATCCACCTGTCTGGCTGACAATCTTAACTGGGACTTATTTTTGGGATAGGGCTTATATTACAAGCATCTTGAAAAATCCTGCTAGGGCTTATTTTCTGACTGGGTCTTATTTTCAGGGAAACACAGTAGTAGTCTCTCTCTTTTTTAAACCAACCAGGACAAAAATCCTTTATTTGCACTCCCCATGGCATGTTCCCATTATAGGCATTGTGATAACAAGAATAGGAAGATAAAATTGAACAAGTCATGTCAATCTTCTATTATGACACATATAATTAATGTCTTGCCCTTTTTAGTAGAACAATTTGCATTTTTTGTGCATTGCATGTGTATAAAGATTCAAATGTGAGTCTAGATGTGGGTGGCCCATTTGATCCATTCTCTTCTGATTAGGAATCTTGCACAGCTTATTAAAATCTAGAACTGGTTGTTAATGAAAATAGAGTTTTAAATTAATAGTATAACCTGACAGTGAAAAAGGGAGCATAAATAATCACCTTTTGAAACTGACATACAATATAGTTTAATGGGATTTATTTTTCAGAGGAATTATTTAAAGCTCGTCCACCTTGGATAGGTGGAACCCGGAGCTCAGGATTTTACAAGCCTGGATTTCAACCACATTTATCCCAATCTATCTATGACAAGGCTAAGTTATCAGCTCAATTATTAATGAAGGTACTATTTTTCTCCTCCCTCAATGTTTAAATTTTTATACAGAGCTTCACTTAAGACTTGTCTCCATCCCCAAAATAATGTTGAGTAACAGTGCTTAGAGTTTAAGCATGTGTTAAGGAGGGCAGTGTAGGCATCTGAGTCAGTGAGTTTTAGGGACCTGAGGATCTGCTAAACCATCAACGTTGGCACTGGGGTGCTCATTGCCAATCCCTGGTCTTGTTAACCTCATCTTGCTCTCCCTGGGTTTCCATCAGTCTCCTCTGACTGAATAACAAAGCTAGGAAAACCACTCTCTTCAACTATGTCCTTCAAATGGTTATGCAGATTAAGGTAGATGGGTGTTGCTCAACCTTGGCAATTTAAAAATGCATGGACTTCAACTCTCAGCATTCCCATCCCAACGTTGAGAAATACTGACCTACATAAATAATCTAAGAACTAGGAAAGATGGTGTAGGGCAGGGGTCTGCAAACTGTGGCTCTGGAGCCACATGAGGCTCTTTCGGCCCTCTACTGCAGCTCCCTGTTGGCTGATCCCACCACTGACTGGCCCTTCCCCTCCCCGCCCCACCCCAACACTCCCC